>VYZV01045323.1:155283-180949 GCA_013401275.1 Pandion haliaetus
GGGGGGGAGCTGGGGGTGGTATAGCCCTAAACCCTTACACAGGCATCTATGCACTTGTGGGAAACCCAGAAGAGGTGTGAAAGCACAGAGGGGAGACATGCAGCCGGGAAGCCTATGTTACTCAAACCCAGACCTGCCTGACTTCCACATTTCACTCCTCTTTCTTATTTTAAACTCACAGCAAGTCAGAGCAACAGGTTTAATCAGTTTGGTATTTCTCATCCTGTCTCTCCCCAAAGACAGTTTGGAGACAAGCCAAGAAACCTCACGCTATCTTTTCTTACCCCTCCCTGACTGCTTCTGACTCCCTCTAAGCACCCTTCCAAGGGAAGGAGGAAGGCCATGGATATATCAGTAACGTCTACATCCTCTCCGCAGCAGGACTTTTTCACCCTCGGCCAAGCTATGTTCCTGGCTGCCACCATACAATGCTGCTTGCCTTGTCTTTGGCTTCTTCCCCAACCGCTCCTGAAGACCCTACAATCATGGGGTGCTTGTACGGCTGCTTTCTGCTACCCTCAAGAGATCCCTGTCATCAACAGCAAAATGCTCCAGAGTGGAGGAAACAATCCAGCCCGCATTATCGGGGATATATCCTACAAAAGCTCTCAGCCTTTGTGCAATCCAAATGCCTGGGAGGGCTGCACTAGCACAGCAGAAAGGCTCAAGCTCGCAGAGTACACTCTAACTAGACAAATATGCTTTTTTAGAGTTACACTACAGAAAGCAAATATTCTGGCGCATTAACGATTCCCACTATTTCTGGTAAGCTCTGTCTTGGCAGCAGGCAGCAGTATTCAGTGCAGGGGTGAGCTAGGGCAGGAAGAAAGAGAGAAAACCCTCTTGGTTTGGTAACCCAGCTGCTGGGCATGGGCATGCCTCCTCAAAAGCTCTTCTGAGAGCTATGCAGCCTGTATTTCCTTTGCAAGAAGCCTCCGAGCCAGAGCCAGCAGCGGTCCCAAATGCCCACTCTGCAAGCAACAAAAGAGACCCCTAACCTGCAGCTGGGAAGGCACAAGCCTTGAATTCAAAGCCTCTGCCATCAGGCAGAGCTTCGTGAACATGGGCAGCACTGTAGGCTCAAACCAGAGTGCTTCACGCTCCAGGAAAAATAGGTTTCTCCTTTTTAAACACAAAATGACTACATGACAGGCATGGTAATGTTTTCTATGCATGCTAACACATTACCAATATCCCCTGGCCCCCTCTGCACGTTCACCCCCCAAAAATTAAGCAGCACTGAAGCCTGTGCCACTGCAAGATGAGTCCAGAGCCTTTGATTTCACGGGTGCAGCTTATCATCTAGCACGTACATTTTTCCCTACCAAAGCCAAGCTGCTTGCTGCACCCTATGGATTGCAGGTGCTAAATTTAGAGCCAGGTTTTGTTACTTTCCAAAAGCCGTTCTCTGTAATGACAGTCCTGAGCTGTCCTGTGTTCCTCCTGGAAGCTGGGGAACTTCGGCCTGTGATTATGATATTTTATTATACAGTCACTGGAACAACGGCAGAACAACAAAAGGATGGTTTTAGCAGAAGAGCTGCTATCTGGAGAGCATGGCTACCCCTCCCACTAGGAAGATCAGTTTCCAGAGACTGATTTATCATAAAAAGCCTTCCAGGATAAAAATTGCCCGGAGCACCTCTATGAGCATCCACCAGCAAAACAGCCGCTTTACCTTTTAGCTTAATTGGCAGCCATCTCCTACCTCCCTGCTGCTGGTTAGGGCAGGGCAGCTGAGAAACCCTTCTCGAGCACATGCCCTTTTCTCTCAGCCCAGGGGAGGCTAGCCTGGAGGTAGACACAGGGTAAGGGGACCAGTGCAGTCCCCCCATGGAATTTGCAGCCTCTACAGAAGTTTAAAGGTGGGAAGAAAGATCTGTGGCTCTGCAGCAAGGATGAAGTTTCAGTTCCCTACAGAAAACAGATGAGATTATGCATACAGCAAAGGGACTTCCTTGCTTGATTGGGAAGGGCCCTGTCACGCTCTTTGCAGCCCTCCTACCTGCTGCTGTAGGCTTCCCACCCCTGTAACAAGTATCAGCGAGGCCTCAGCCCTACGGCCTTCCTAGTTTGTGCCAGGGAAAGCCACACAGACCTTTCTAGCATCCCCTTTCTGCCCACTTGACCCCCACCAGCTGGAACACACCATATCCATTCTTCTCTTGTCCATCTTTGGCTGCAGCACCATATTACTCAGACTTGGAAAACCAAACCACTGCATTACAGTCAGTCGTTTGAAACCACACACTCAGATCAGACTTTCCAAAACTTGCGCTATCCAAGAGAGGAGCAAACCCATGGCCACGGTTGTTGTGAGCAGCCCACGGACAGGTATCTGGCTGGGACTGTCCGTGTGTTCCCCAAGGAAACCCCTACAGCTCCTTAAACTTGCACTGCCCTGTCCCTCCCAGTACACACATGCCTGATTAAGGAGAATAATTTAACCCAAATAGGTAATTAGATGTGGAGCCATTGCTGCAGGAGGATGCTGACACCAGTCAACAGGGTTCAAACTGAATAGGTACAGCACTAGAGCTATCATTAAGGGCAACATTAGGTTCATTATACAAAGCCTGTTGCTCCAGACTTAAGGTACTCTGAAATTAGTAGAGATGGTAGAGATGCTTCCGCATCCAGCTCCTGTGGCACTCTTACAGCATTTCTGTCACACCAGACACAGTTAGACACAGCCTACTACACTGGGTGGAGCAGGGATTGAAAAGAAAAGAGTGCCCAACAGGAGGAACAAGTCCTATTCTTGGAACAACCAGGAATAGCCGCACACCATAGGATGTAGCTCAACAGGAGAGAGCTGGCTGCAAAACAAACAATTTCTTCCTTCTAACTCACCTTCCAGCCCTTTTTCTGGATACGAGCGTCTTTAAAAAGCATCTTGTACTCAGGACTTAGATTTAGTTTGTACTCAAGTACTCGGGCTTAGATTTAGTTTATCCTGCTTTAAAGCACCAAGCCTGACTACATCAACTACAGGATACCTTCCTGGGCCAATTTTCTGCAATTCTGACCCTGAATCAGCCTGAGGGCTGGCACAGAGTTGGGCAGCAGGTCAGCAATTTGCATCAGGCAGTTTTTCCCAGCCCTGAACATTTCAGTTCAGCAGCCACAACTTTTATTAGTTTGCCCATGCCTGTTGTTTTTGTGTCACGCTCTTGCAAGAGGAGGTGGTTGTGATTCACTCCCTTGGTTTGTTTGATTTTTCTTTTTCAATCTGCACAGAGCAAAAAATATTTTCAACCAGCATTTTATGATACCAGCATCACCCACCCTGTGAAAATGAGCCGTCTGCAGAAAATAGCATTGCTGGGAAAGCGAGAAGCTTTCTCCTGGAAATGTTGATGCTCTGAGAGCTTCATGTGAAACTGTCCTACAAAGACGTTTCACACCCATGGGACCACGGCTCCTGAGAAAACAGTGCCGCTGTCACTGAGGAGGAAAAGCTGGTGCTAGCACCACAATCTCTCATTTTGCCAGCACTCCCCAACAGTACGAGTTCGGCCTCATCTCTGATCAGCTCTCTTCCTTTGCTAGCTGAACGCACCACCATTACACCAGTGGGCACGAAGAGCTCCTAGAATAGCTCCTACAGCACTCAGATGCTTGCTGGCAAAATTGTCCCAGGGCAAGGAGAGGAAGCCACCTCTTGAGCTTGGCAAAGCCCAGGAGCTACTGTGGGCAGTGTGGGCAGTTTCCAGGAACTGCTATTTCAACACCCTTCCTGTGACCCAGGGCAGGCTAGAGCCAGTTTACCCAGTCAAGGCAGACAAGGGTCAAGTGTATAGTCTTTCTTTTCCCCCGCGGGACCTGCTTATCTCCTATAAGCTACACACCAGCTCAGAACCTGTCCCCCTCCAGCTTCCAGCCTCACCTGTCAATGAGAAAGAGTAGAATAATTAAACTGTCAGACCCCATCCTACCCCAAGGCGTAAATGCAGCAAGCAACCAGAGAGGGTCTCAGATCTACACACATGCGAGTAAACAGGGACAAGAATCTTAAGCATGGCAGTAGCTAAAAAGTATTCCTGTGCTGCACCAAAGGCCCCAGGCTATAGGAGCCTGACCTAGTCCTCAGGCTCCTTGCTGTCCTCGCTGCACTCCTCTGCTCTCCCAATGCTCGGTGACTTTCCAGTCGTTAGACAGTCAGCCTGGGATGCCACCCTCCCACTCCATACAGAGGGGCTGTAACTGCCTGCTCTGTCACCCGGACCACTCTGCCCAGCCCCAGGACACAGAGGTCTCCATCTCTGCAGATGGATCGGAAGAGTAAACACAGTATCTGTGCTGACAACCAAAAGCTCAGTGTGGGGTGTGAATGCACCTTTTTCAGAGCAAAACCCAGCTGGTCAGCGTTTGGTTAGAAAAATACATGGAGGCAGGGAGAGGATGGAAATAAAAGGGAAGATAAGCAAGAACACAGTGTGCAAGGTTGAAGCACTTGCTTCTGCACCAGCCCAGGCTGCTAAGGCCAAACTTACTCCTGCTCTGTAAGTCTCAACAGATAGGGAACTTGCCATTTAGTCTTCCTTCATTAGGACACTGGGGAGAGTAATAGCCAGAAGACCTGACCCATCTGTGTGCTGGGTCAGCTGCAAAGGGGAAGGGGGGCAAAGTCCTTGTCAGTAAAAAGGATCTCAGGGCACTTTAGATATGACCAGCAGCCTGGAGCTGACCTCAGCCCTTTGCTCTGAGCGTCCTTCCCCTAAGAGGAAGAAATCCTGCAGAGTCAGACATGCTTTCAAATAACTGCTTACCCAGCTGGACCTAAAAGCCAGCCACCTGTGACAGCTGCTGTGACAGCTCCAGCAATCCCTCACCCTGCCTTTGGTGACAAACACTCCCAAGCATGTGTTGAAATTGGGGTGATCTTTGGGGAAAGCGTGTCCCTTCCTCACCTCCTCCTGCACTGCGCTGTGGCATCAGGGGAGCAAAATAAAGGCAGAACAGCAGCTGAGGCCTCAGGGCTGGCTTTATACCCACTGCATTCATAGAAAGGCAGATCTGCAGAACACAGTGCTTCAGCCACCGACCGCCACAAGTCCAAGTCCCCAGGACTGTGAAATTACTTAAATCCAGGAGCTCCAAGTACCAAGACAGGCTGACTCTGTTTCTTTGTCTTCAGATCTGAGCTCAGGATTGTGCTACCTAAGCCCAGCTACGTTATTTTCCCCAGTTAACAATGTCCCCTCACCTATTTCTTACTAAGAAACTGGACACCAAGGGACGGCAGGGCAAAACAGCGGAGTACCTCAGGCTGCCTGCATTGAGGCCAGGGCTCTCTTCCTGGGTCTGGCAGGGTGCTGGCAAGGGGAGCAAGGCTGAGACATGGAAAGACAGCTGCAGCTTCGCCCAGCACCAATTTCCTCCTCTCCCCCAGCACTGCAGCCCAGGGAGGGATCCCACACACCTACTCTTCCCTCCTGGAGAGAGCTAGGCTCTGGCCAGCACCAGGAATCTCTCCCTTCACTCGCAGGCCTGAAACATCTCGAGGTGTCTTTGCTGAGGCTGCTGTACCTGGTGCTAGTGATGGGCTGTGGCGTGTAAGAAATTTAATTATGTGAAGAGCTGCCAGCCTCTGCAGAGCCCAGGGCTGAGGCCAGCGCTGCACCACTGCAAATGCAGCACACCAGGCACAGCCCCGGCATGAACACCCATGCAAACGTCCCAGACTGCTGCTCTTCTCCATCCAGCTCCCAGCCTCCAGTACCAGGGCTTGAGCTGCAAACCTAGCCCTGCAACACTCATCACCCCCACGGCGAGGGATGAGCCTCTATAAGTGGATGCAAACAGCAGCAGTGTGCTGACCTGCACATTTTACTAAAGATACTGTGCTTGCCTTTCACTGTGTCTGGAGCATTGGGGAAGTTAAAGAGGACTCCCTGTTGCCAACCGCATCCTCTTTGCCCCTGTCCCATCTCTTCACTCTCCCCCAGAGCCTCCTCTCCACCCTCCTCCTCACCCACAGATTCATTTCCTAAAGGTTAGATGTTATGCTGAGCAAAATGCACTCTGTTAAATAGGACATAGGACTGACTCTTAATGAGTGTGCCACACAGCTACCTCCGATACCTCCCTAATTGAAATCCCTCTTGGCCTGTGTCCCAGCTAAGCTCTCAAAAAAGGGAAAAAAAAAAAAAAAAAAAAAAAAAAAAAGGAGAGACGAACAGATAAGCACAAGCTGATGATCCCTTTGCAGGGAAGTGTCCTAACACTAATTGGCTTCAGTGTTTCTCAGTGACAGATCCTCACTGTGTCCAATGCTGGTAAAGCCACCCTCTGACACAGATGCAGGGAAAGGCCAAATGACCATACTGCATATGCATGCCAAGCACAGCCCATAGAGACAGGTGGAAATAACCACTCGAGCTCTCTCTTCCCCCTCAGCAGTTTTACTCTATGACAGGCATTTCCAACCACACCAGAGCCCAGCAATTTAACTCCCCCCCCACCTCTCCCCTAAGCAGGGCAGGGGAAACACCTATGGAGAAATGCGTGAACCCCCATCTTCTGTTCAGTCTCAGGCTCTGTGCCTTCTCCCCTGCTTGCATCCCCTTTTCTGAGCCACTTCATTTGCCAGGAGATAAAACAAATGACGCAATACTAGGAGTAAGCTTTCTCTGCCCTTCCTGCCGGTATCTCTCCCCTTTGTGCGACGGACACAGCAGGTAGAGAGGCCACCTTCAAGCCATGCACCCACCACCCTTTCCTCTGCTCCTAGCCCTTCATCCGCAGGCAGCGATGGGCCTGAAGAAGGGCATAATAAATAACGGCAGAAGAATAACAGATGGTGCAAAATAAACCACAGGAAATTTGTGTCCTCTGAAGTTGTCGGCGAATAGGAAGCACAGAGGAGCTGTTGTACTGCAGAGCAGCATGAGATCCGCAGCTCAGCTGAACCCGCTGGCTTAGCCAAACACCAGAACCGCCAGGGAGAAGACGAAGTCTTTTGTTAAAGCCTCCCTGGAGGGTATTAATCAAAAAGCTTGGAAGACACATGATAAAACCAGTAAACGTTAGTCTGCTCTTTTCAACACACGAAGCTTGGGCTGTACTCTAAGCTTGCTCCTTGAAAACATTTCTTTGTTCAGTTTCTGCTAAGATTGGATCCAATTCTAAGTCCTTGCATGCCATTTCAGACATATATATTTTCTCAGAGAACAGAGATCTTCTGCAAATATTTACTCACAGAACTCATTTGCAGCTAACAGGGCAAGTACATCAGATAAGTAAGAAAATTAACTATTATGCAAACACACTTCTCCACACACTTCTCCCCTACAAGTTAGGGGAAATGGCTACTGTGCCTGTTTCAGGGCTTTGCCGGCCTTTAATATACCCAGATTGTAGGAAAATGTTTTTAGACTATAAAAAGGAAAAGACTTGGCAAGAACACAGATCTAAGAATTCAATTAAAAGCAATCAAGAAGCCAGAAGTCCCTTCCCAAGATCACAGGCGGTTTAGCTCATTTTAATGAGAGCCAAAAGTCTCCCTGAAGAAAGAAACAAACAAAAAAAGATCAACTCTTCTCAAAAGACAAGACATAGGTAGAAAATACACGGTGCGGGGAGTAGCTGTCAGCTGCAGACACTGCTGCTGCTGCATCTCAAGGTTGCAGCCGATCGCAGCCCGGGACTTACCTTGCGGAGCTGTGATGATCCTGGGGTTCACCTTGGAGCGCCCTGCTGCCCACATGCCCAGCTGGCTGGCACACAGGGCCACGAAGAGAGCAACGGGCGACCTCCTGCCCATTTCTACTTATTCAGTAAGCAGAGATCATGAGCTTGTGAGGCTGACAGCTGCATCGCTTGCCTTATACAAAAGAGTGGGCAGCATCCAATGACTGAAGCAGAGGGCGGGACTACATTTAACTTCCTAGGAAGCCTCAAAAAAAATCCAAAGTGACTCTCTTCATTTAGCACCTGATCTTCAGCAGTTCATACCTGCAGGCTTTGCTGGGGTTTTTGGTTCTTCTTTCTTTTTTCTCCCTCCTTCTGTAAGGGGAAGGTGGGAGTCTGATGGCTTTGTTCACATTTGAGGCTCTCAAGAAAAGCTGCAGCTGGCCCAAGGCTTGCAATCAACTTCTCATGGAGACTTGTAAGAGAAATATTAAGGTTGATACAAATGAAATAATGAAAATGTGTGTGTAAGAACTCACAAGAAGAAACAGCAGACCATGTGTGCAGAGACTGATAACAAAGGATTGCCGCTCCCAGTTGCTTAAATAAAAGCATGTGTCAAGGCCAGAAAGCCAAAGTCAGATATCAAGAACAGTTCACTAAGAGAAGATCCTGCTCTACCATCAGGAGTATGCAGCAAGGCTGCAGCATTTCTTGTGTGCCAGCCCTCTTCCTGCTAGTGCTATAGTAAGACAATAGCAAAGGGCCACTCCTAGCAAAATAAAACACTGCTCAAAAATTCATTTGTCATCACAAATCAGGAAGACTATGAGACAAATACCAGAGACATGATGACAACTCAGCTGTGTCCCTTAACCTGTCACACCTCCCCACACAGCAGACCAGTCGAACTCACATCATGGTGCTTGTGAGCGTGCCAGTGCGGGAGTGAATGATATCCCAGAGTGCATCCACTTGGAAGAAAATCCACTAGGAGCTGGGGTGAAGAAATACTCGCTTCCCTAAGATCCTGCCCTTACTTTTGTGATGCTAATGTTCTCTGAAAGGACAGTATGCTGACCCCACCCTGCTCAGGGGGCTGGCCTGCCACAAGGCTGTGGCACAACCTTTGGAAAGTCACTTTGCTTTGCCAAACCTCCCCATTCTCCCAATTCCCCATCAGGAGGCCAGGAAGGGCTGATGGTCTTTGTGAAGCGCTGCGAGGTTTGTTAATGAGAAGAGCAGGGCATTACGTGCAAGGAAAGCGAGGTCGGACGTGACCAGAATAGGAGAGCCCCATGGGGAACTCACAAGGATGAGAGATGCAGCTGCACTCTTTAAAGTTGGTATTGAAGTTAGACCCAGGACCACTTTGCTCCTGAAGGAGATGAACAGTGGCAGGGCAAGCAAGGGGGGCATTTTGGAGGAAGCAAAAAATTAATAAGCCAGCTGAAAGTAAATTTTAAGGACCCACATGAATTTCCCACCAACTCTAAGTATGGGATTTCATCTTTCTCTTTAACCAAGTATCTGCTTGGGTGATTACAGTATGATAACATACAGATCATTCTGGTTTTTCACTTTTGGACATAGTGATTCCCAGCCTTGAACCATTTTGCATTCCTGTTCACCTCGAAACAACTGCCCATTCCCCCCCAGAGGCACCTGTATTTCTCTACCTGCCCCACTGCTCCCAGAGGTGCTAAACCCTGTTATCACTTGTTTTCTTGCAGAGAAGGCTTCCTGAGAAACATCAGTTAAGACTCTTTCACATGGTCAGGAGTGAAAAAGAAACATTGTATAGTTTAGGCTGCTGATTTACAAACAACCCATGATGGTTCCTTAATAAATATCGGGACTTAGCATTTTGCCTCCACCCCACATTTGGGCTACACCAGAAGAGATGCCTATGTTATCTGCTTTGCCTTTTATGACACGACCCAGCTGGTGGGCTGGGAAACTGGCTTTCAACTCCCACTCTTGACAAAGTTGCCAAATGGAAACACAGAAGGGTTCTGATCAGAGATGAACAAGGAGAGTTTCTGCCTTATTAGAACAGTAAATCCTTTGCTTTTCCCTTTTCCTTGCCCCTAACTAACACAGCTGGGGCCTCTGCATAGTTAGCTTTTAGGGTTTTTTTTCCACCTACAGCTAAATACAATGCTCCTGTGTATAACATTCAGCTTCAAACTCCCCCAGGAACTTTAGAGGTGTTCATCTCTGGGCTCTACTTCAACACATGATACCACTCCAGGTAGCTGAGCCACCCCATGAACACACCTGTATTGTGGTCCTGGATTCAGAATGATGCTATAGCACCTTTTGCTTTTGCTAAGCAAGAGACTCAGCAGAGAGCTTGGTGTGTATCAATTAAATACAAAGCTGTGCAAGATCTCTGCATGGAGCTCACCAGCAAAGGAGCCCACAGCAGAGGAGAAAAAAGTGACTGTGGTGGAACATGCAAGTATACAGGAGCATCCCACCCAAAATGCTGGTTACAACTCTTCAAAAGAATGGTCTTCGTTAAAAATGAGCCTTCGCCCTAATGCCTTTCCTCCGTCCAGAAGCTACAGCTCCCCTTAGCGTCCTTTTTCCTCCCCACAAGCTCTTTCAGGGCAGCAAAGTGACTGAGCACCCAGGGTGAGCCTGACTCCCACAGGTGCAGAAATATTAGATCATTGCACAGGACAATGTTGGGAAAGCAACTTCAACACACAGAAACAATCTGGAGACTCAAGGGAGTGGCATGGCACACACTGTGCAATGCATTGGGAAAATAACCCCACCATGAGTTCCCCCATGGGCAGGGCTGTCCCACAGACACACAAAGCAGCACAGTGCAATGCTGCACACATTTCATGAAGGAACAGCCCAGCTTGTATGCTTGGGAGGAGCACAGAGCTGATTTCAAGGTTGCTCCAACCCTGTACCAGTTTGTAGGAGGTGCTGAACACAGAACAGGCGCCCTGAATGCAGCCAGAAACCCGCTGTGCGTTAAGTACACACGTGCCTGCCCCAAAACAGGCAAGTGCTTCCATGAGAGAGTTTGTTTGCTCAGGACCTGCTCAGTCACATGCCATGGCTTCCACTACCCAACAAGAAATGCGTACACAAGCGATCAGATTGCAGCCACAAACTCTCTGCTCAGCCCCCTCCTGCAGAGGTTTCTGTCTGCTTCACTCAAGTATCAGAACTTCCACAGTGCAAATTATGTGCAGTTTTTTCCAGATCATGCTACTCTGTTCCAACACAGATCAGAAGGCAGCTTCCCCAAGTATCTTATAAAAGTTATAAAGCACACATTTTCCTTAAGAGGAACAGTTTTATTCATCACTGCAGAGGAGGCAGACTGCTTGAATGTTTGTGGCCCAGGCAGCCTAACTATTACGAAACCTCCCGTTTTAGTCGGTATCTTTTCATTAGAGAAGAACAGGTATGTTAGAACTTTATTCACAAGAACATAACAATTACCTTCTGCTAACCACAGGCCAGGAATGTGACCCTGGGAAACTGCCAGTAGGCGTGATGGGTTTGAACACTGACAAATCTTCCATGAAAAAAAAAAAAAAAAACCAAAACAAAAAACATCAACAACACATTCTTATCCCTGCAAAAGCCAGGCAAGATCTTTCCTCTGTTGTGCCATCTCTTCCAGAAACCTGACAAGCCAAGCAAGATCTCTCCTCTGTTGTGCCATCTCTTCCAGAAACCTTGATCTCTGGCTGTTACCAGCCATGGCTGCTTCATAACAGTATGAAGAGGGACCTTTCTGAACATGGCACAAAGGGCTGAGGATGTTCACCAGGTCCAGCATGCCATACATGTGCCTGTGTTTCCACAGTCCCCCCCTAGACAAGATTAGAAGACTGCATGTTTTGACACAGAGCATGGGAAATCCTCGGTTAAACCCTGTCTGTGCAGGGACCCTGCTGTAGGATGGACTGATGTCCCATGAAGCTGGGACACAAGTATAAATGACCATTGTAGAGCTTTGGAAGATCAGAGCTTTTATTTCTTACCCCTTGTATTTTGCCTTTGGGAACAAGTCAACTTATAAGCATGGACTTTGAGAGGGGAAAAAAGTGAAATTCCACTCACTGTTTCTTTTAGCACTGACCACGGGTCTTTCAGTCCTCAGATGACAGTGAGGTGGGAAAGAAGCAAAGCAGACCATTTATCAGCAAGCTGCTGCATTCTGCTTTCAACACACAAATACTCCTGCCCAACTCACATTCCTTGCAGACAGCTACCATGTCAACCATCCCCTCCCCTAAAGCCGCAGCCCTGCAATGGCTGTCAACTCTTCAGCCTCTCCAGGCATGCTGTTTTCATGCAAGCTCAGCTCCATCAGCTGTTTAAGCTGGACTGAGTCTGGGGGGGGCTGATCAGTTGGCATACCTCCCCCTCTCAATCCTGCCATCATGCTTGGGGCAGTAGATTCTGTGCTGTCCTTAAGAAGTGTTGTTAAAGGGGTCAGAAGCCCCCCATGTGCTAAATGCCACCCCCAGGGCTTTAATAGCGAGTCAAGGAAGGGGTAAAGGAACCATGTGCCCCAAGACATCTTTTTCTGGTAGATCAACCCCTTTGACTTGCCAAAGGAAACCTGTGGCAGAGCCATCTTGCACTCAACTCCCTGGAAAGCAGCACAAAACCCCTAGCTGGGACTCCCCTTCTTCAGTGCTTTCCCCTCTGCCACTGAGGAAACCCCTGGGGTTCACCCCAGGCAGAACCTCCCAGACCAGAGCTTCACAACACTATTCACTGATCATAGTAGCTTGCGGAGGTCCTGCCCAAGAACTAGCCACAAACTCAGCCCAACTAGATAACCCCAAACTATACCTCACTCTTTTCATTAAACACCCATTTAGTTGGCAAATACATTTCACCTGAATGATCTCACATTTAACAACCAGCACTGTCAATAGTGATTAAGAACTCACTGACAGAGCAGGAAAGGAGGTAAAACAGATGCACAGCAGTGACACAGACTACCAAGTGTGTGCACACGCCTCAGACAGGGGTGCCAAAGGCTTTAGGCAGAGTAAATAAAATCCAATGCAGAGTGCTACCCAATTAAAAGAAAGTTTTAAAAGAACAGAAATAAGTTGCTTTGTTGAGATTGATCTGCCACACTCCCACCATGACAGCTGCATATTGATATATTAATGCTGCACAGCATGTCAGCAATGTCTTCCTACAAGGGCCCAGCAGGCCAGACTGTGTTTTGCCTACCTGAAACTCTTGGTGTTTCTTTTCTTGACCACTGTGGTCCTCTACTTGCTGGCAGGGCCTGGATTTCAGGGCAGCATCGCCACATGCTGCGGAGCAGCTACCACGCTCTCCTGTGGGAGACATTTCAAAAGTGGGCAAAGCAGCCTCCTTAGCATTACCAATTCCCACATCTGCCAGCTGCTCTGAACAGCCCTAAGGGTCCAGCACCCACCATCCCATAAACAAGCTTATAAGCCCCCTATATCAGCACCATTAAACCCACAAAGTCCTCCTAGTAACACACAAGTTAAGGTTCACTCTCTGCAATCTGCTCTCCCATCCCCTGCCATAATATGGGTTAGAATTTAAGTCCACATTTTCCTCTGGGGAATCAAAGCAAGTCACCTGGTCCCCAAGAAGCCACTTCAAATTGCTGCTTGGAAAAATGCCAACCGAGTCTCTTACAAACTGGCCAGGCACATAAGATTAAGCGGAGGCTGCTCAGGAAAGTAAACTATTTCAAAGATATTAAGTTGACCTTGTAGTGTTCAAGTACTTCCAGCAGCGATATCTGTCTTGCCAGGAAGGGAGAGAGATCTAAGAAGTGGTCTGTCTCCTGCTCCTCCTGCCTATTTTGGCCCCTGCCAGCCAACACTGGGCCAAATGACGCAGAAGGTAAGCATCTGCAGTTCAGCACTGTCCTTGGCTCTAAACTCTGAGCCTGCCTGGTGACATGAAGGCTCGGCACCACAGATGCACTGGTTTCTCTTTCCATCAGACATGGGAAGCTCTCCATCTCTTCCGGCAGGAGAGTGGGAACAGCTCAGGACCTCACCATGTGCTGGACCCATTTGACTTATTTTTCCCTGTGAGCTGCCAAAACTCTTCAAAGGGACACTGGCCTGGACAGGGAAGAGCTCCTCTTTCTTCCTGCCTATCTGCCCTTCCTTGTGCAGGCTTCATGCCTGTCACCTGCTTCCTGGTTATTGTATGTCCAGATCACTCCCACACAGCTCATTTGGGAAAGTGATTGCAGGAAGCCATAAGCAACCAGGTCACAGACTTTGGGGAGAGGAAGAAAAGAAGAATATAAAAAAAATGAGGTGGAGGAAGAATAAATGGACATGAACTCGCTTGACCAGACACCAGCTGGCAGGATCCATCGGATGATTAAATTATGCGTAACTGAGGATCCTTTGGGATCAAAGCATTTAATGCCAGGGAGCTAGACCTCAGAAAGGAATCCTGCAGAGACAGGATGGTCAGCAGTCCTTCCCTTCCCTGGAACAGGCTGTATGCAAACAAACCAATTAACACAAAGGTAAACAGTTTGGAGTCTGCTCTGCAGGATGTCAGGGCAGCATGCTGGGGGATTACAGAGCTCTGCTGTCATTAGCAACCCTTTCTGCTTTAGCAAGATTAAGTGACTAAACTACTGTTAACTACTAACACCCCATATCTAGCTCTGAAAGTCCCTAAACCTCAGACAACTGGATGCTGGAAAATCTAATAGAGATGGATCTTCCTCTACTCACCCTGTTCTTAAGTTTTTCTGCAGCATCTGTTATTGGCCATTGCAGGAAGCCAAGGGACACTGGCTCTGATCCTACATAAGCCGTTCCATGCTTTTATCACCCCTGGAGTGGAACTCCACAGCTCTCCAGCTTCTCCCTCAAACTCAACACCTAAACTAACACAGCCTGCTGAACAAGTGGATCATGCTTTTAAATCAGCAAGGTATTTAGAATCATAGAATCATTCAGGTTGGAAAAGACCTTTAAGATCATCAAGTCCAACCATCAACCATGCCCACTAAACCATGTAATGAAGTGCCCTGTCTACATGTATTTATTTCAGTCATAGGGGGAAAAAAAAAGTCTCCAAGTGATTTTTGGGACAACCATTCTGTCTGCTGGCAGCCTGGAACACCCAGAAGTCAGCTAGAAAGACCGTGCGGTCAGAAATGCTCCCCAAAATCCCTGGTCTCACCTTCAGAGCATTGGGGCTTGTTTTTTTTTTTTTTTAAGTTTCCAGGCTCAGTTCAAGAGGACTAGACTCAGGAAGCTTCACATTCAAAGCCAGTGGCTCAGCCATTGTCTTGACTTCAAAGGATATATCAGGGGATGTTTATCTTCTTCCCTCTGAACTCTCCTTTTGCTTACCATACTCTTAAACTCAAGCATCCTTGTAAGGCAGAACTAGAACTACATGCACTACTATAAATCAAAGGATTATTCATAAACATTGTGATTTATAAATATTAGAATACAATAAATATAGAAGAAAATACTAGGAAATAGAAAGATCTTCATTGTGTGACATTTTCAGTACATTTCTGCTTTCACCAGGTTAAAATAGAGTCAGTTGCCTTAACACCGCACTGTTTTATTGTGCTGTTCTGCAGTTAGCATCACATGGACTCTTTGCTGTGCAACACAGTTTTTTAAAAGGATGCTTTGTTGACTAAAGTCACAGAGCTCCCCTTTTGCTACTTCTAAAGAAAAATGTTGGTTCATTCTAGGAAAGACAGTAAGTCCCACAGGACAAAGGCTGCTAGGAAGCTGCATGGTATCACCTGCCCTGATCTGCAGGCTCTCACCTCATTCCTGATCAGTTGTCCCAGCATCAGTAAAACTCTTTCCTCCTTCCTTGAAAGTTTGCCTGAGAAAGAGTAAGACCAAAATTTCATTATTGCCAAGGAAACCCCATGAGGTCCCGCTGCCCCCTCTTCCCTTTGTCCTGGCACTAGCCTGGCCCCCTCGGTGAGACCATTCAGCTCACTGAACCAGCACAAAGCTAACTTCAGAAGAAAAACTAAAAATAATTACGTGTTTCCTGACACTTTGGCATTCCCCACAAGGACAAAGCTGAAGGCAGCCAGGAAAGCACCGAGTCCTTTACAAAGAAAGCAAGCCAATAGGCAAGGGCTCTGCCAGACAAGTTCCCTGCTGCTGTTCGTGACATGGATGTATCCTGCCAGGCTGCCAAAGCTTACTCCTGTCCTAGCAAATCCTGAGGGAGACACTGAGCCGCTGCATCCTGGAGCACTGGAGAAAAAGTCACCTTCACCAATATTCTGAATTAATGTGCCAGAGAGGAGCTGGGGGTGGGCCAAGGTGCACAGCCCCACACTGTGCTAGGGAGAAAAGAACAATGCTCCCTCAGCTCAGTACAGACGTCTGATGACTGGGGCACTGCGATGGTTAGTCCTCTGGCTCATGCACACTTTGTTTGTGGATGGAGCTGTGCAAAACAGCAACAATGGTTTAAGGTGCTCTGCTGCCTTGCCCATATGGGAAACTGGTTCCTGTGCCAGGGTCCTGCAAGCAGGGGACACTCAGAGCCTCTGTTTGCCTGGGGGAGCACAGAAGAAATATTTATTCTGAAATACTGGACACATGTGGGAGGATGAGGGGAAATATCTCCAACACTAGTCATGTGAAGTCAGGAATCAAGGCAGATGAGCTTGAAACTTTGGCAGTTTATGATCTGATCCAACAAGCCACCCAAACACGCCCAGACCAGAGAGACCATGTCTGCACATAAACAATTAATACCTCAAACACCATCTGCTCCTGGGATGGATCTTGCTGGCTGTATTCACTTCACACATGGGAAGGCTCCAGCATCATTGTGAAAGCAGAGGAAGACAGAGTTGGACAGTCACACAGGCTGAGGTACTGCAAAAGCCATCAGGGACGTGAAGCCTGGGAGATTCTGCTCTGTCTCCATTTCACCCTTTTGCTGGAAAATTAGCCCCCCCAACACAGCTCTGCTCCTCATGGAGACAGCCAGCTCACGACTGTCTTAGGCAGAAAGAGACAAGGCAGAAATGGTGAAAAAGCCATCAAGGTGGCCAAAGTAGAAAAGCAGAGCCCATATGGTGAAGAGCCTAGATTCCTGCCAAACTGCCAACCCCTGCAGATATCCACCATGCATCAGCATCGACAGTCAAGCACCAGAACAAATAACAAGACTACCAAAACCACAGAAGTACAAACAACTGCTACCATTACTACTGAAAACACCTGCTGTGGGCAGGATACAGATATGCCAAGACCCAACAAGAATGGATGCACCTCTAACCCAAACGTGGGAGGAGCAATCAAAGCTGGTGCAAGAGGAGGTAAAGGTGTCAGGGCAGTGGCACCAAGGATGGACCACAAGGGACAGGCAGGCAGGAGACAGCGCATCACAATTTGCTCCCAACAAGCAGATTCTGTTGTGTTCAGCCACTGGCAAGTTAGTGCCTGGACTTAGCTGCTTTCTCAGCAAGCAATGAATACCAGCACCTCCCAGAGTCATTCCAGTTTTGTTCCAATACATCTCTCAGGATATAGGCTCCTCCAATGACTGTAGAAGTCAGGAGAACTGGCTCAGACAAGAGACCTCACGCTACATCCCCATAAGCCACATTTAGGCTGCTAACCTCAGGCAAAGGGCCTCTCCAAACAAGCATGTGCCTCCTGCAGCCTCCCCCCTGGCCAGTATCTCCCTTTGGCAGAGGCTGTGCTGGCTGAGCTTTCTCTGCACAGAGGTGGCTGCCAGCATCGCTTTCATCTCAAGGCAGGAGGCACTCGGCCTTTAGAGCAGGTGGGAAGGCAGTGCTCACCTGGCTGCTGCAGAGCCAGTTCTAAGTCACTTTGAGCTTCTGCTCTCCCACAAGAGCTCCTGCAGCAAAGTTTCCCATCCTCCTCCTCCATCACCAGCCCTGCAGGTGCCAGGCAGAGCCTCTCTTCCCATCCCTGTGTCTCTAAATTTGCCTGGTTGCTGAGCACATCTATTCTAGGCAGCCAAAGGCAGGCGAGATGAGGGAAGTGAAGCGCACGCATCAGTCGCATCGTGAACAACATCGGTGCCAAGTTCTTCTCTGCTATAGCCAGTTCAGATGGAGAATGTGTCTGATGTGGTACTTGAAGCCAAGTAACAATTTGTGAAAGAAACCGGAAAAAAGTTCTTTCCGTACAAAACATCCAGGCAATTCTCAGTTATCTGGGGACACAGGGAGAAGCAGAAATAGCCATTATAACAGAAAAAACTACTTAATACAAAATGGCGGTCAAACTGATCAAATCATAAAAGCAAGGTCAGGACAGAAAAGAAATACCACTTTGGGACACCAATAACCCCAAGCTGGCCTAAGCTGAGAATTGACATGGTATAGAAAAGCAAACCAGTCACCCTGGTCCCACAGCAGGTCCTGCTAGCCCTGAGCAGGTCTGAGAGGGCCTGCAAATGCTTTCCAGCTTTGGGCAGCAGCATCTGCGATACAGCTAATCCTCAGTTAGCCCAGGAGGATTGAGGGCTGATGGCAAGGCTTGTCTCCACAGAGGGGAAGGGAGGGAGGGAGGATGTTATGCATATGCTATCCACTCCCCCAGCAAAGCAAGGGGCAAAGGCACCAGGGATGGAAACAAGTTAATCAGTTTTCATACATTTAAAATCATAATCATCTGGACTGGGTTTCCAAAGAGGGTAATGAGGACAGTAACCTGGAAGGGTGTATCGAGTCAGGAAAGCCAGTTATGTCCATCACATCTTATGTCCTACATGTTGAAAAATAAAAACTATCCCTCCCTCCTGAGAGACTTAATCCTCTAGACAGGATTAAAGTCTATCAGTCAATGGACTACCCTGGAGAGAACAACCCAGCATTTGCTGGGTGATAGCTGAGATCGTATCAGCAAGCAATCGTAGGGCTTGGAGAGGAATTAGAGGGGAGCACAGGCAGCCTGAAGGTAGGAAAGCATTTTCTGCTTTTAGCTTAAGTAACGCATGGTGGCATTTCAGGCAAAGCAGCTCCCATTTTTATGCCTTGTTAATCTCAAGGGTACAGTCGGAGTGAAGCCAAGCCCAGCTCTGATTCTGGCTTCTCTCAGCTCCCATTGACTGTAATTAGAGGCAAATGCCTTTGATTGTCTTTGCAGCTCAGGTCTCAGGCACCTCAAACATGGCACCCAGGATTTCTAGAAGACACTTTAGAAAACACTGACCAACAGAGTAACCTGTGTCAGAGGCAAGGCATTTCTCCTGCCAAATCATTTGGCAGCACCTCACACTCTTCGGCAATTCCCTCAACTCAAGCCTTGTGCTTGTCATTTTTTTACTGTCAACCTGTGGTGGCCACATACCTGCACCTGTACCCTTGTTCTTGTCAAGTTTGGAGGACTCTACTGGCCTTACCCAGCACGACTGAGAACAAATAGGTTTCTGGTAAGAAAGAGTCATGATGCTTCTCTGCAGCACCTTCTTGGAGAACACCTGTAGCACAAATAGTTCTTTTCTATCAGCCTAACTCATGGCAGGATGGCTATGCAGGTCAGCTACACCCCAAACACTGCTCTCCTAACAGATACAGCTTTGCTGTGCAAGAGGAGTGCCCTCTGCTGAAATAACAGTCCTACAACAGGAAAAGCATTTTCTCCAGTTTCCTTCATGCGGTGAGTGCATGGCCTCGCAGATCTGGAACATAACCCGGGACAGATCACAATCCAAACAACAGGCAAGTGAATATAGTCCATTTAATACAGTTAAACACAGAGGGACCACAACAGCAAAACAAGTTAGACTGAGGCATGTCAGGTGGGCAGGAATGAAAGAACAGGCAGGAAAACGTGTTGACAGATCTAAGACTGCAGAACCATAGGTACCACATCTCTCCAACACAGAGCCACCTCTTTCTCCGTGCTAGACAAAGTTCTGAGGTCTTGTCTCTGGTGGCCAGAAGGAAGAGGTTGGAGAAAGGTATCTGGATCTGGAGGAGCTGCCCTCAGCATGGTCAGCGCTCTCAAACAGGAGCACACTGCCCACCTGCAAGGAAAGGAGCAGCCACTCCAACTGCTCCATGCTGGAGAGAGGAACCCCAGTGCAGAGAAGAGTTTCAGGGCCAAGTCCCAGACCAAGGAATGTCACAGCTGCCTCAGTGCAACTCACCAGTCCAGCCTCTCCTGCCCAAAAAGCTAGGGAGCCCCACCAGCAAAGATGAGCTCCAGGGCAGCCTGAATGTCCCCTCCAGTGGCCTGCAGGGCTCGGAGACTTAGCTCATCATCGTGTATGCCCATGTCTCGCAGCTGCTGAAGCTGTGGTTGCCACTGGCTCTACAGACAGGAAACAAAAGCAGCTAAGGGTAGGTGCAAGAGTCCAAGCAGAAAAAAAACAGCCTTCTCCACAGCCCGCTCTTCCACACTACATTCTCCCACTTCTCTCTAGCTCACAAGTGCGATGCTAAGTGTGCAAACAGATCTCGAAAGCTCAGTCTTGCTGCAAACTCCCCAAATCCACCAGGCCAGCCTCCCAGTACTTTTGCTTAGGTCTATCATGCCTCCTGCAAGAAGCACTTCTCCGGTGATGTCCCTTTCAGCTTAATGTGCTGCCACAGGAGGCAACTGGAAGAACTGCCTCCACCCTGCAACACTTAATGCAATATGGGGCTTTCACAGGCTCCTGAAGGAAAAGGCTGTGACCACTGACCTGCAGGCTGGGCTGCCCTGAGGCCTGCAGGGCATGCTGCAAGGCCTGGCTGAAGAGGTCATTGGTAATGGGTGTTCCTGACTGGACACTGGATGACATTGGGGAGGTGCCAGAGGAGTGACCCTAGGAGGAAACAAGTTGTACATGGATCAGGGGAACGCTTGTCACAGGAGCCAGAGCCAGCACAGAGCAATGCCTGCTGCACCCCACCATCATGCCTCTTTGGGCCTGTATGGAGGAGAACTCAGCCATAAGAAAATAAAGTAGCAAGGGCCCCCAGATCTGAGCAGGGCTTGCACTCAGTCAAGCGCTGGTTTTATGGCCCAGGAGGATCTCCTTAGCTGCTGTACTGCCATTGTACCTGAGTGCCAGGGGTGGGTGTGTGGGAGCTGCTCTCTGGGGTGCTTGCCAGTGCCAGCGCGGTCGCCAGCTCGCTCTGGGTGATCGGCCGGGGTCCAGCAGCCCCGGCATAGCCAAGGGAAGCTGGGCGGGAACCAGAAGTGCTGCTGGATGGTGTAGATCTTGTGCTCTGCATGGAGGGGGGGAAAAAAAAAAAAACCAAAAACAAAACAAAAAACAAACAAACAAAAAANTCTCTGATGCTGGTGTGCGTGTCCCAGTAAGATCTGGCTCATATGCTCATTCCCAGGGGTCCCTTTCCTACAATACTTAAAATTCACAAGTGGAGAACTTTTAAAAAATAAACATGACAGAATGGGATGTGCTTTTTTCCACGAACTCAGCTATTACAAAACTGCAGAAGCTGGCAGTAAACCTTTTAATGTATCATCCATCAGCTTAAAGACAAAGTGTTATTAGCCTGTAACAAAACAGTTAGCTGTTGACAGGCACTTTTTTGGCCTAAACATGCAATTTCTCTTACAAAATACTTTGTCCTTTGGAGAGGAAAACCTCCACACACCACAGAAGAAGGGCAGGAACCAACACTCCCATGCTTCTCAGCCATGCTCATCTGTGCACAACTCTTCTCTGCATCAATATAGCTATGAAGGTGTTTACTCTGAGGACAAGTGCAGTTCCAAGTTGTGCTTCTGCATTTTTCTGTTGTGACCCTACCTCAGCACTCAAGAAAATGCTAACATGAACAGCATCCAAGCATACCACAATCAATATGCTTGTCTCCACGCTACCCCTAGGACCAGAAGAGCTTGTGCCGCTTGTGAGATAGGAAGAGAGAAAACTTAAACCCATACTGCAAGTCCCAAACAGCCATTCCACCTGACCTGGCCATTTACCTGGTGGAAGTCATCTTCATCATCGGAGAGACCTTCAAACAGAAAGCCACCTGCCAACAGAAAAGAGAATCAACAGATGCAGAAAACAGGGTGCTGGCTGGAATTAGGCACCAGTTGAGAATTCCATGGAGTCCTTGGCCACACAGCCAGGCCCAGCCCCAGCTGTCCTAATGCACTGGTTAGGACAGAGGCCACTGCACCAACAAGTTCACATGCGGCAGGTCAGTGGAAGACAGGTCAGGCCCATCATTTGCACAAAACAGAGGCCACAGCACTCTGCTACCAACAGTCATTATACACGCTTGGTTGGGAGAGGCCCTGCGGCCAAAGTGCCCCAGATGAGTCTCACACAGTGCAGAATCCCTCAAACCACAGTGCATGTTTCTAGCTCAGGAACCCAAATGCCTTTTCCCTCCAGCCTGGGGATGACTCTGTCAGTACAGCACAAATTTGTCTGCAGATCCTGCAGCACATCATTTCTGCAGGTTCCCCACTCATCTCTGTGGCTGAATGTACCTGGCATGTCCCGGTAGGAGCTGGAGGACATGCCTCGGGAGGACGTCTCTGGGGCTGGGAGAGGGGTGCTGCCAGCCACTGAGTGCAGAACAAGGACAATGGCATTCACAAGTGCAGGGTGAGCTGGGATTAGCCTGGAGAGAAAGAGCAGAAGGATGAATCCTGTACACAGGGAAACTAAGACATCAGCAGTTCAATACTGACAAAGTACTTACAGCATAGCCATCCCCACTGGCTGCACCAACACCACTGCCTTTGGCTGCCCAGCAACACACACCCCTGGAACAATGTGTGTTCCAGGCAGCTGAAGAAGCTGGGCCTCCTTCTTGATCCCATGTTGACCCTCCCATGGTAAACATCTCCTGTATGCTCTCAGGGAAGCAAATCTCTGCTGTGAGCAACCAGATCAAGATTTGAACCCACTATCTGGAGGCAATGATGGCCCTGTCTCCCACTAAATATCCTTTGGTTTAAACCAATAGTGGAGGTAGATGTGTATCAAAGTATCAGCTCCCTTTTCCTGCTGCTGAGGAAGAAGTGTCCTAGCCTGAATCTCTGGCCTGGTGTACCTGTACTGGCAGGCAGGAGCAGAACTCTCTCTCCCACCCAGAAAGAAGCAGTCTATACAACAGTGCACAAAGGCATTGCTTAGTCACTGCACCAGCTTACGTGAACTTACGTGTCCAGCATGTTGGGGTCTGCAAACACTGAAAAGAGATCCTTGTCCTGTAGGACTCCTGGGAGGGACCAGGAAACATGACAAGTAGGAGACAGGATACAAGAAACAGGAGCCAGTCAAACAAGAGCCATGGGAAAAACCAAAAGAATAAATTGTTTTTCAGGAACTGAGTCACTAGCAGACACCATAAATACTCTTTTATTGTTCTCTCTGAAGCCTTTTACATCTTCCTGGAGAGACTCTCAATCACAGCCACACACCCAAGGCATGGGGCTTTCCCAGCAGATCCCACGGGCTGCGCTCCAGCACAGACAGCTCCACCTCAAGGGTAGGATCAAATCTGGCACCCACCTCACTCCAGCCAGGCTGCGACTGCGTCCCATATTCTACCTGCCTCACGGCAATGTGCCAAAAAGGCTAGTAACATCCCGGGCCAGAACAAGCAAGCTGGATTTAATGAACCTTTTTGTAACACTGTGCAGCAGGGAGAAAGCATCCATCCTCACTGCTCTCCTTTGGGCTCCATGTTGCCCAATCCTTTTGAAGCCAGCATCCGTCCCCAAACATTACCAATGGAGGACAACTCTGATCCCTGAGCAGGCACTGATTCTTATGTTCCACAAAGGGACCGACAAGGCACTTTCTTTAGAGAAAGGGAACTCTCCCTTCCCCGTGTCAGGAATTAAACATGGACTATCTTTATTGGGCTTTCCTCAGATCCTTTGCATCACATCTGGACTCACCCAAAGCAACAGGGTCGCTGCTGAGGCCGGGAGTAGCTACAATGATCTGATCCAGTGACTCCTTGTTCCCCAGCATTTTGAAGACCTGCCAGAGAAATTAGAGAAGAACAGCAGCGTTGCACAACAAGGCTCCACTGTGGGACTCTCTTCACAAAGAGGGGACAGACAAAAGACACCCAGACAGCACAGTATGAAGCCCCACTCACTGCATCTCTGTAGGCAGGACTGCTGTGCAGGGCAGTGTGAAGGACCCGGAACTCCCGTACTGCTGCCACCTTATCCACAGACTCTGAGGGAGGAAAAACAACAGAACAAAACATAGTTCTCCCTCTGTCAACTTTACTAGCCACTTTACATGCCACTGGGACTTCCAGGCTGCAGTAATAGTGGTGATTCTTTAATGCCCTTGGATTCAGCTAACCCAGAGAGGAAGGGCACAGACTAATGATTGTGAATGTCTCAGTACAGTTACCACAGCATAACAAATAACTGCACTCTCAGCTTCCAGACATACAAAAATATATAGATATATCCTCCTACACGTACAAAAGGAGCTGTATTGAAGTAACAACTCTAAACTAACCCATCTTATTCTACAGTCAGGCAGACTTGGAATGCACACAAGCCTGCTCATCCCTCAAGCTGAGTAACCACTTTGTTGCAACACCCTGAAATTGGTCACAGTCAATTAAAGAAAGGATACTCGCTCTCCATGTTACATAGCTCATTCCTTAACTCTTCCATCAGCAACAAAACATAACACTTATTTGCTGCTGTTAGAGGTGGAGAGTTCCCCCACAAATGTAACAATTGCTCCTCCAAACCTCACATCAGCCTCCCAAAAACAAATCACAAGAGAAGCTGTTCCTCACTCACAAGAGCCCCACACCAAACACATCCTGAGGAGATCCAAGCAGTAACCCACACTGTCTCCTCCTCACCTGGCTTCTGATCAGGCTCAGGCCAGGACTTGCGCAGGACGTGAACAGTGGAGCCAGACTGGATACCGTAAAAATCAAGCGTCTGGTCATCCCTCAGCTTACGGCCACAGTAGATCAGATCTAGGAGAGAGAAACTTCTAAAGATAAACAGCTATGGCACACTCAGAAAAGGCCTGGGGTCTTTAAGTGAGGACTGCCTGGGGGTTATTGCTCCACGTGTTTAGCTGCTTCATCTGGTTGGCAGCACAAGGACTCCGTAACACAGGGAAGTTATGGAGCTGAGATTCAGGGAGGAAATCGTGGCGCCAAGACTCGCAGGACGTGACTTTGCCACCTCCTTTAGAGGAGCTGACCTCTCTCTCAGTTCTCATAAGAGATCTCACAAGGACACATTGGTATTGGCAAGTTGAAATGTTTCTTAACAAGGGCACCGACACTGCAGGAGCACTGTGATCCCAAGCAAACACAGAACAAACCATCCAAATCACAAGGTCCCAAGACCGCTGCAGCGTAGCAGAGTCTCCAGAGCGTGCTTTGAGCCCCCACGCCGTGCCACCTAGTTGTGCCAAGTCCTCCCACCAGCCCAACACCACTAACAGAAGGAGGAAGAGTGTGGCCCCAAGCGGTAGGTCTTTGACACGACCCACACAGGCACCTACCAATGAGCTCAGGGTCTGGGACGGACTCCTGCAGTTTGCTGGTGATGAGCTGCTTGAGGTATGAGATGCTGCACCCACCGAGCGGGCATTCTCCCAGCTCCGTCTCTGGCAAACGTAAGATGGATTTGGGAGCCAGCGGCTGATCCGCCAGCTTCACCGCGATATGCCACTCCGGCAGGGACATTTCAGCCTTCTCACTGAACCTAAGCCAACCTAAGACCCACAGAGCTCTGAAAGGGAGGAAAACCAACCAAAGTGAGACTCTCCGTTAACCACACAAACACCTTATAAATTCACAGGCCTCACCATAGCTGGGAAGTACACAGGAAACTAACAGGAGGCCTGACCAACATATAGCCATGCTTTTTAGGTTCCTACCTCGGTCTTAAGCCGTGCCTGAAGCTACAGGGAAGGCAAAACCACCCCTGCTAGCCTCAAGACTCAGCCGACGAAGAAGAGCAAGGCCCGGCCCGGTTCTCCCGGCGGGCACACCCCCTCCGGGACACTCGCCAGCCCCTGAAGGCCCCGTTTCCCGCCACAGAGACGGTGGAGCGGA
>VYZV01045325.1:6669-38414 GCA_013401275.1 Pandion haliaetus
AAACTGAAATAAGCCCAGCCTGGACCAGAATAAGACTGTCCTCACCACTTTTTGCACAAGGTAATTTATATCACTTAAGAAAAGAGTTCCCCCTCACAGTTGGGATAATAATTCTTGGAAGTATATTAACCACAAAATTGAAAGCAAGCTCTTTGGACAGACCTCATCTGAAGTCTGCAGAGGCAAGAAGCCATCCTATCTTAGAAGGAAGTAAACTTCAGAAGGGGCCTTCTCTCTGCAGGGGAATGCTCTAGCTTGTCACTGCCAGCCCACATTACTGAACATTGGTGGTTTTTTGGTTTCGTTTGTTATGTGTGGTGACTTTATGAACATTCACTCTGTGTGTTCTGGAATAATGGTGTGGTTCATGCTAATTTCCCAAACACTTAATGGTTTTTTAAATAATTTGAGCATTTTCAGAGTTTGGCTTCTACCTTTCTGCTTCAACAGGGAAAAGCAACTACAGTGTGTATGATTTTTCACCCAGAATTAAATATGCAGTTTTAAGACCCATAGATACGGAGGTTTTTTTGCTCAGATACAATCAATTATTTAAATGAAAATTAAATATAATTAAATTTAAATTTACAGTGGAAAATAATTGAATAGAAGTAATGAGGGCCTAAAAATGAAAGTCTAAGCAAAAGACAATACTACTTTGGAATGCAAAGTATTTTTGCCTTTCTGCTCTCTCTCTCTCTCTCTGCTTATACATGTATGTATATGTAGTACATGTGCTGTATAGAACATATAATAGCCTTTACTTGTGAGTTTTGGACTCTCCAGTATAAGGACACTGACATACTGTAGTGGGTCCAGTGGAGGTCAAGCAGGATGATCAGAGACTGGTGCACATGATGTACAGGAAGAGACTTTCTTCAGCCTGCTAAGAGGGGATCTTATTACTCTCACAACCCACTTAATGGGATGGTGCAGAGAAGACAGAGCCAGACCCTCCTCAGAGGTGTACAGTGACAGGAAAAGTGACAACAGACGCAAATCGGATTGTGGGAAATGCCAGTTAGATATTAGGAAGAATCTTTTCCACCACAAGGGTGGTCAACCATCAGAACAGGTTCCCAGAGAGTGTGAGCAATCTCTGTCCTTGAAGAGAGCTCAAACTTGGCTGGACAAGGCTCCAAGAAACCTGTTCTCAGGAGGGCATTGGGCTAGGCAGAGATCCCTTCCGATCTAAATTATTCTGTCATTTTGTGGGTTTAATGATGCATGACATATTGCTCTAAGCAAATTCTAAGCCTGAATAATTAGGCACTCCTCCTCTCTTCCTGAGAAGTTTTTTAAAACCTCAAAAACTGTGAAGAAGATTGTGATTCTTCTCTGTACAGTAAAGCTGACCCAGGAAAAATTGCGAACAGTAGTTTACAACATACAGCATGCGGTTATTATTTTAAAAAGTCCTGTTGTGAGTTGTAATTACTAAAGTAACTTTTATCAGTCTGTTACTGACACAGGTGATGGCATCCTTTAAGTTATTTGGGCAAGGGTTCTTTCAAGAAGTACTATTTTCCTTCAGAAAAATCTTTTTTTCCTTCAGTGGAAAAGCTGGCCTATGGAATTTTATTTGAGATGTCTGCTGAAATAGTACATTCAGTATACTTCACATTCCTTAAGTGTTGTTCATGCTTGTAGCCCCTGGAAACCATGGGAGTTTGGGTTGCAATATGGCCTAAGAATATCAGTTTGAACATTTTGTAAGCATAGATTCTTGCCTTTTATATTTTCATTGAAAGTATCAGTTAAAACTAAAACCCTGGCAGGTTTTCTAAAGAAGTTAAGGCTATTTCTTGTGGCATATGTATCTTTGAGTGAGCTTCTGTGATATGGAAACTGAACCATAAATGTATTGAGTAAGGCCCTATATATATTTAGTATTTGTCAAATGGCTATGCTAGATTTCATAGACCAGTATCTTTTACCTCCTTCGTTTCTTTATCTAGGAATGACAGTATGACTGAAGTAAAAAATGTAATTTACTGTAAATAAGCTATATAAATTTTTCAGAGCATTCAAGGCCCATGAGAGCTTTCAGCCTCTGTCTTAGGATACATTTTAGATTCTTAGGGTCTTAAATTTTTTACTTTGCTTTGTTTTTTGCTGGGGCTTAAATGTGGCTCAATTTTTGTGCCTGAGGTTTTGCAGATAACTGCTGATCCATACATTTTTCTGTGAACCATTTCATTGCTGTTTTGTGGATTTGCAAATAAACTACACATAGCAAACTTAAATCTTCACTTTGAAAAGACTGCAGCTTTACTGCTGAAGCAGATAGTCCATTTTTGCTGCAAGGTAGGTGAAAAGAATAGGTCAGAAAGATGAACTGATCTAATCTATGCACATGAGACAAGCATATTCAGTGTTAGAGGGGCAACAGCAGATAATACAGGAACAACCATTATTCAATGGATTTCTCAAAGACAGCAGGGAATACTGCACACTCAGACTTGTCTGGGTGAATACATATATGTGGCCCAGAGCAAAAAAATTTCACTGTTACAGAGGACTGCTTCTCTGTGGGCTTAAGTCCATCTTGACTAGTGTTGGTGAAGGTATCAAATCCCTGAAAAATATTGTCATCTGTTTATTTACAGGACAGCTGTTGCAAACTTTATTCTCTCTGCATTGCTTTCTTGAAATACAGGTTTATTAAATCAAGTTTTCCCTTTTTATTTGTGTTTACAAAATCCACCTCATGGATATATAACCAAGACCTTGTGAAATAATTCTTTCTTCTGTAAATGGTTTGTACAATCAGGTGTCCCATGTTATTCTTAAAGGGATGGATTGCATATATGTGATATGAAATTACTTATAAAAATAATAAAATTATAAGCTCAACTAGATAGTATATTCAGTATTCGTTACATAGTATATTAATTATTCAGTGTATGCCTCACTAACTTCAAAAAGGAAGGCTACATAAAAAGTAGAAATCTAACCAGAAAGTTTCCATGGAAAAATTGCTAAACTAGGTACACTCAAACAGTATAATGATAGAATTAAATTTAATTTGGTTTTGACTAGCTCTGCTGGAATCTCCTTTAGAATCATAGGAAAGCACTGCATCATCTTATTTTTCCTTTTATTTCATACATCAAGAATATAAGCTGTCTGACATGAGAGATCATGCACTTCAGTTCCAATTTTCACATTGTTTCACAACTGAATGTAAGTAATAATTCATGAACTTTTAAAGAAGCATGATGTGTTTTGTAGGGATTTTTTAATTCCTGAAGATGTTCTTTCGTAACTTATGTGATAGAAAAAGACCATTTTTAACACTCTGGGTAAGGTTATAAATTGTTCTAAGTTGTACTTTCAACCTGAGATAAATTAGTCTTCTGATAGTCACACAGTAATTTGCCATAGCTTTGTATATTAATTATAAGATTGGATTCCTACAGGCAAAATACTTGTCTTAATTTGCAGGGGAATGAGAATTAAAATTGATGGATGGTGAGGGAGAAGGTGGTGTGTCCCATGACCACTACCTGAGGGCTTTTGTGTGTAAGTTGTATGGAGCTCAAGAGGTGTAGGTGGGTAAGTGGTTGCACTACAAATTGCATAACAATTATTTTCTCAGCAGGATCTTGTGTGGATGCTTCCTCTGTAGTAAGAAAACTCCCTGGGTTGGAAGGATTTTCTGTGATCAGTGGGTCAAGGTATACAACCTATCCCCTAGAGCAAGATTTCAATGGATACAATCTACCCTTTAGAGCAAGATTTCTTCACCTCATGAATGAGGGACTTCAAGGAGTCTTGAAGTAAGAGACAATGCAGAATCACAGTGATTCATTCTTATCTCACCTCTGTTTGGGGAAAAAAATCTTTTCTAGTTGTATCAGATACAAAAAAAGAAAGCAAATTATAGGAATACAGGAAACAATAGGAAAGCAGCAATATTTCTTTTTTTTTTTCTTTTAAGGTACTTTCTACAAATAGCTACTGTACTGCACAAAGCTAAACTAATTCTATCTATACATAAGAATTTGTGGGAAATGGCTGCCCTGATTGCTTCACAGGTGAAGCAGGTGAAGAGACAGTGGCTTGGGGTCAAGCCCAGCCATCTACAAACCTTGTAGACAAAACCCTTGACAACATACAAAGAAACATTAAAATGTTAAGCTTTCAGAATCAAGTTTGCCTCATTCAGTAAACATCAAAATTAAGACTACAACAAGCTTAAGTCAATCCTGAAATACCATGCTTTTTAACTTGTGGTCTGTGAACTACTGATGGACTATAAGGCTTGCAAAACTATTCACCCATATTCCTGTACATACAACAAAGCAAGTAAAACGGCCAAAACCAAACTTAGAATGCTTAGCCATTTACGTAGATGAAACAATCATGGAAGTGCTGCAAAAGATGGTCCCAGGATTTTTTCAAGAAGCTTAGGTTGTCGTTTGACTAAAACATAGAAAAGCACCTTTATGATGATATTTCATATAACATCTTTGTGGCAGAATTAGGGAGATAAACAGATCTCCTGGAACTGGTCCAGTGCCTTAGAAAGAGTAGCTTACTGTTTGCCTGATGCAATAAATGAATTGCAGAAAAAATATTATGTGATAGCCTGTTTTCTGCTATACATAGAGGGTCAGACTTAATTCTGACATTTTTAGTATTTATTACATGGGCAACTTAACTTAATTAACATTGTTTTGACTGCAGTAAAATTATGAACAACTGAAAGCAGAAATTTGAAACAGAATATTAGAGTTGAGTATAAACTTGTTTGTCATGGCCCTGCAGGAAAAAAGAAAGAAGAAGGTACCTGATGTAGCTGTTCAGTTAGTAAACTACATTTACCACCCAACTGATATCCCATAACTTGGAATGGATCCAAATCTTAGTTTGGTTCCTGAACCAAATGATGTATGATCAGCTAAGAAGAGACTACATGCCAGTCTTCTCCCCAGCTTTCCTTTTCCCTCAGTTTTGGATGGAGGATCAGAAGTTACGATGTTTTTTCTGTACTGCTTGAGAGAGAGAGATATCTCTGTGGACCCTTCCCACTTAGGAAGTGCTCTGTGTGGGAGCAGAGCACCGCAGCTGGGATTCCCGAGGGCTCTGCTGCCTTGTGGAAAAATTATGTGTCAGCAAGGCATGAGGAACAACACTCCAAGGAGCTCTTTCTTTTGTTCTGCTAGTGTTTAGGCACGCTCAACTATCTCAGGTTCCTTAGCTCCTCCATTACCCTAGAATATATACAATTATTTAACCTAGCTTTTTTCATCTGTTCCATCAGACATGCCACTGTGATAGTCCCTGAAATTTCAGATCCTCTGGCAGGGATTGTATGAGTGTGGAAATCAGCAGTCCAGGGTTTTCTATGTCTCCCCATGCATATATCTCAAATCTTACCTGAGGACGCTATCTCTAAGGTTATCCATTTAGAAGTGCTAACCTGGAACTTAATAAAAACTTAAGGTGCGGTGGTATTTTTGTCAGGTATCTGCTAGCAGCTGAGCTAGCAAGCTCATTTTACAGAGATCATGAGATAGTTGTGGGCTAGTAAGTGGTTTGATCATATTTACCTAGGCTAGATGATTGGAACAAGCAGCTGAGAGATGAAGTGTCTCAGGTCCCATCACCCATAGCATAAAGCCTTCATTCCACTGGTCGCTGTGTTTTTGTATGTGACATTAGGAATACATTGTATAAGCATCTTTTTATAAAGGACTAAGCCACATTACATTCTGAAATTTTCTGTGTTAAAATCAACTCTTGATTAAACCAGTATATACCTAATGAAATGAAAGCTGTTGATTTAAAACATTACAAACCAGGGAAGAACCCAGATTTCTGCTTCTACAGTGTTTACAATCTCATTTTTAGATCTATATATATATAACAGACACCACACATTCCTGATGAGGATACTTCCCATTTTTACACCTGGTACAAGCTCTTCCAAATAATTAGTCTGCAGATTCTGATATTAGCACAGTTGTTGCCATAAACTGTGCTGTGCTGAGAATATTTATATAGTTCAGAGCACACGACCTTCACGTTATCATCTGTGTAGCAATGTGAACTGATGTCAAGAAATGTGGGGTTTAATCTGACTAAATGTTTTTTTTTCTTAAACATTTTTTCTTTTGGAATCAGATCCCTCCCCTCTGAAGTCAGCAGAAAACTCTTGTGAATTAAAGCAGAACTAGGACTGGAGTTTTTGCATAGGCATGTGTTTCTTTTTTATTGTATGTCTTTAAGATTAAGAAGGGAATAAGTATAAGAATAAAAAAGACAGTACTGTGAACATTTTAAAAAAAAGGGAACCTTTGAAATTAGAAGTTTTACAGATTATTCAAATACATTTATAATAAGCTACATAGCAGATAGGAAATGTGATTGGGAGGGTAGAGAACATAGCCACATTTAATGAAACATGAACAATCTGCATTTTGTAGAAGTGGCAGCTGGTGGTTTTAGGCTTTTCTAGTCAAGGACCCTGGAAATAGCTAAGCAGGTGTCTAACCTACATCTTTCAGGTTATAAACTGAGCCTACTCTTTTCCACATCATAGTATCAACCAATTTGGCAACATTGCTTGTGTCCTGCCAGTTTGCAGGAAAGCTGCAGGTCCTGACCATTTCCTTGAGCAAAGCACTGGTGGGAACTGGCATGATCCCAGCTGCTGTGTCCCAAAGCTGAGTGTCCCCTAGAGAATTCAAAATCTGAAAGGGCCTGATCCAGAGCTCAAGCATATTAAAGAAAGCAAAAAGATGCTAAAAACTTCCTGTACAGCAGTTGACTGGCCCTCTAGGAATAAAGAAAATACAGGTGAATACTACACCGTGGAAGTAAGAGAGCGCTTTAACATGGGTTTCAAGAAGGCCACGGTGTTGTCTGTAAGTGAAGAAAGTCTCTATGAGCATATGGTCCCAGCTATGTATGTCTTATTCCTGCAAGTGATCCCTTTCCTAACTAGTCTTCTTCCAAATGGTTAGGTTCCTGTGACTTTCTGTGTGAATAAAGACTTGGCCTATCATTTGAGCTCTGATTTTATTGCTGGTGAATATTTAAAAGTCTCTGTCACAAGACCAAGGATTTAATTGTCACTTTGCTTGCCAGTCCCTCCAGAGAGACTAAAGTGTGTGGGAGCAAAGGTGTGTATGTCAGTCATTCCCATGGATAAATGGAGGACCTCCATAACCATTGATATAACACTGTTCAGCTATTAAAAATTCCACAGTCTAAGTGGAAAAAGTAGAATTCCCTTCATGCTCCTAACTTGTCGTCTTCTGCATAAAATACTTGTTTCCCCAGATGAGATTTCTCTTAAGAGATAGGACACCTTCCCTTTTTTCCCTTTCTGTATTAAATCATTTCATCATCCATTATGTAGTCCATCTGCCCTCTTGTGGTTTCCTTTTTGATCTTTCCACTTTTACTTTGCATTTTTCGGAGACTTCTTGACTATGTTATATTTCCTGTTCTCTAAATGTGGGATGAGCTCACGAGTCAAGTTTCACCTTGTGATGTATTTTCCTAGTCTGAGTAATTCTGAAATCCATTTTTAGTGTTAGATGAGACTGGGAATTAGTTGCAGCCCTGGAAAGACATCCAGTGTCATGAACAATACGGTCAGTTCTCTTAGGAGTTTTCCCAGTTGTTCTGACAGTCTGAGGGGAAAGTCCTTTCTCTTAATTATGGAAGTTCTCTGTTCCAAGTGGACTTTTAAGGTGTTTCTCAGCTGACTTGTCTCTTTTAGGAGTGGCAAATGAGTTTCAAGGGGTGCAGTTCCGAGAGATGTGAAACAGTGGAATTAGAGAAAGATGCACAGCAGATGTACAGCAGTCCTAACACTTTCTACTGGAAATAGAGCCTTTAACTAAGAAATAGGTGTAATGATCTCTTAACCTGCATTACTCTTAGCCTGATGAGCACTATATCCTATGCATTAACGTTATTGATGTCAATAGAGCTATTTTTTAAAAAATGTTTTTTAAGAGTGGCTTTACTTTCATCTTGGCAAATCAAACTCTGTAGGGCAAGAGGCAGAGGACTTTGTGTTGTGTGATTGTATCATGTGATGCAGGGATGCTCATTGTATCAGTTAGTGATAAGGGGGAAGAAGTGCCTTCTTCCTCATTATCCTTTGTTGTTCAAATGGAATATTTACTAAATCTCAAATCCTGCCATCATCATGAAAGGATGTATTTGAGAAGAAAAGTGCTTCCCAGTGTAGTGCTATCTGGTGCTGAACATGGATGACTGAAAAGAAATCAAGGATTTGATTGCTGGTTGTTTGCAGTTTTGATGTTTTTAAAATGCTTTTCAGATTTGTCCCCCCAAAATGGTGCAGCTGAGGTGTGTGCAGGAGGTGGCTGGCAGGAGAGAGCCAGGGGACGCTCTGCAGCTCTTCAGAAGGGACAAGGTCTCTCACTGGTTCTCTTCCAAATACTGCATTGTACAAACTTTTTTTTAAAACCACTAGAGATGGCTGAGGTGTGTTCTAGAATGTGCTGAATGACATACTAAGACTTAACTAATTTGACATTTATTTTCTGCATATTTTGGTTTCTAGGAGTCTTTTATTGTGATCTACTTCTGACCCCCTTGTTCCACAAAAAACATGCACAGTGCCATGAGCCTCTCCCATTCTTTATGGCTCCTTTGAGACTCACAAAGTGACCCTGTATCTCAGTGAGACTTGTGCAGTGTGTGTGTGTAGGGGAAGTTCAGTGCTGAAAATGCCAAGTGTTTGTCAAAGGTTCCCAGGACAGAGCATAGAAAGTGAGAGAAATAAGAACGGAACACTGCTACATTTTTATATTCTTTAGCTTGGAAAGAATAACTAAATATCATTGCTAAAGGTACCCCATAGGCATTTCTAAGCCTATATGAGCTCTGAAAATTGAGGAAGCTGGAAGCTGATTCCAGGAAGCCTCAGGGTATATCTATATAGAGAGTTGCAGACAGACGGAGGGTGCTCATCCCACACTCTTAAGTTTATTGGCTGCAAGCCAGCTGTGAGCAAGGGCCAGGTACAGCTATTTTAGCACAGTCCTGGGCTTCAGCTAGCATGCCATCTGCCTCTGGGACAACAGGCTCTTGTGTGAAAAGAGAATTGTTTCCTTTCAGAAGTTCCTCCTCTTGAGATGCTACTCTCACAGCCACTGAAAATTAAATTCTCACCTTTTGTTACTGTATCACAAATCCAAAGCCTTTCCTTCTCAGAATTTGTAGTAAACGTAGTAAAAATGTAATTTAGACTTCTTTATAACTGTGACAGAAAGCAAAACTGCAAAAGTTCTTCACTGCAGATTGATTGCACTCTGAAAACCATTCTGGCTTCACTAAACATATCTCAAAGGGTATGTCGGATAACAGAAGAGTAGGATCTCTTCTTCATTCAAGTATGAAGTTTACTTACTGCGGGGTTTCTCACTCACCAGGCTATTTGAGTGTTGAATTGTGATTTAATACAGAACTTCTGAAACTAGAGAAATAATAAAGAAATAATTGCATTGTATTTGCATTTATCCCTTGGTCTATTAATAAAGTCAAATTCTTGTCAACCAAACAAAAAACAATTCCCCAAAAGACAATGCCTGGCATTACAAGGACTGGCACGCGCGTTAGCAGACATACACTACCATGCCTCAAATTTAGTTTAACTTTAGTAAATCACAGGTGTCTGCTATCTGCGATTGTTCATTGTTCAGGATGAGGAGTTTTATACCAAGACCCAGAAGGGAGAGAACATAGTTATTACTCTTCCACAAAGCAAAAATAAATGTATGGCATCAGGGTGATACGCCCTTCTAAATGGAGTTGCTCTGGCGTAAGCTGTAAAGTGCAGCCAGTTCTACCTACAGACAGATGCTTGAATTGCATAGGTATATGGAAAGAAGTCTGCTATCTGTGGAACAAGCAAACAAAACCAAAGCAAAACCCTATCCTGCAGACTCTCAGAAGTTAATTGTTATCTTAAAGCTTAGTTGTTTCCCTCAGAAGTTAGGGGGTAGGGAACCAAAAGAAAGTAATTTCGTTTTTTCAATCTGTTCTGAAAGCCTGTGTAACTTAACTTTTGAAAGAAGTAGAGGATTTTCCTGTTCATTTTAGGCCAAAACTCCAGTTTTATGTCCCAGATCTTGCCTCCAAAATATGACGTCAGTTAATATTCTAAACTTTTTCTAATAATGAAATTTTACACTTAACCAGAATATTAGAAGCCTTGCAGAGGTTTCAGCATTCATGAGTATAAATTTGGTCAGCAAGAGTTACTTAATGCTACTAAAAAGTTACTGTAATAATTAGAAATTCTGGGCTAAATCCTGTGTTGAAGTAACTGGCACAGTTCTCGTAAATTCTGTGAAAACTCATTGGTGGTTATGACCATGAAAATCTATCCTGATTTTTTTTTTTAAACAATCTTCATGGGGCTTCTGTGAAATGTAACACTTTTTTTCTAAGCAAAAGTTAATTGTAGTAAAAGTTAACTTGTCCTATGGCAGTCTGTTGGCTAAGCCTGTGATTACATAGATTGTGTAACACTTAAATTTAGTTACTAAAAGGTTGGTTTTCCTAAGTCATTGCAGAGGAATAAACCGGGATTCCAGGTATAGGCTGTGTTTTTTTAAGAAATGCTGGAGGAAAAAAAAAGTATGATAAAGCAGGGCAATTTATTGTTCTGCATTGTGCTTGGGACCGTGTATGAAAAAATTAAAGCTTTTGAACTAGTTATACTATGGCTTTGGTTTTCAACTGCAATATTTCTGAGTTTAAGCAGAAGTAATATTTAAAGCAGAAGTAATATTTACTAAGAAAATGCGAGTGGCACATGGTTCTCTTGTGTTGCTTATTATACTCATGTCAAATATTACGACATCATAATATCATGGTTCAAGATAGATTAGAGTTATATTTCTGCTGCTTTTCTGACTGCTGATAGAAAGAGTTGATGATTGTGGTGTACAGAAATGGTCATGTTCAGTTAATGCACACTGGTGTCATTACTCATTATTAGGTTTTTCAAATACTGATAGATAGAGCAGAATCATAAGATTATTACATAATTAATATGATCTGCTAATAGCAGAAGCCTTGCCCTCATAAGGCATATTTATGGAAACAAGAAGTCCTGTTTCTGAAGTCAGGCTAGACAAGTATACCTGGAGTTTAGCTGACCTTGAGGTAAGAAAACCACAAACAGCCTAACCAACAGCGGCAGTGACAATTCATTTGGTACTCCAAGAAGCAGCAGTGTGATACTGTCGGGACCCATCTCATTCATGTTACACATATCAGAGTGAAGTTAAGAGTGAGAGTGATTTTAGAACAGTCAAATTAAAACCAGGTAACTGTAGGTCAGTTTTCATCAGCTTGCACTATTAAGAATGTTAAAGGCTCTATCATCTGATAGCCTAAATTGGTATCGCTGACTTTGGCAGGACTGCAATAATTTACATCAGAAGACCTTTAAATTTAGCTGGCATCTAACCTATGTCAAGTCCTGTTCTTCAAACCAGCTCATGTGAAATTGTAAGGTAAACAAATTTTGAAAACTCCTGTTGTTTGTAGGGGAAACTGGGCTATGTCAGTGCTCATGTTCAGCGTAGTTTTATACATTTGTGTAATAACAGATGGAAATTAAAAAATAGCTGATACTAACAGGAGAGAGTATGAACTGTGTTTTTGTGGCTTTTTTGCTTATTGAGATTCAAAAACACCTTTAAGAACAATCGAAAGACAGGTAGCTTAAAAACAAAGTGTATTTTTTTTGAGAGTTTTGTGTAATTTCTAATAGTATAAAAAATAACTGTGCTAGCTAAGAGGAACCAAGTTGTAGACCTAGTATAACAACCAGTTGAGCCTTCTGCTTGTGGTTTGAGTTTGTCTTGCACTGAGGCTGATACAAATGTTACTACATATGATGGCCTGTAATAAAAACAAAAAGGTTCCAACATATCACCCTTTCCTCTTCCGTTTCTTTGAGACACTTGGTAACTCCCAGCACTTCTCAGAAGTTCATTCTTTCATCCCACCTCCTCGGAATCTTTCAGTTCTCCTAAAGGATTCATTCCTTCCTTAGTCCAAGGCTGAGGGACAAAGCAGGACCTTCTAGACCCATACTGGGTGGGCCGATCAAGTTATTAGGATATTTAATATTTTCAGCTCAGCTCTGTGATACCTATTCAGGCGATCCTGGAACAATTCCAGAAGATTGGCAATGGAACAGTTACATTGTACGTAGTCTGTTTTCAATAAGTTTTAGAACAAGTGATGTATTGAAACCAATTATTTTCGTTAAGGTACTTTTAAAATCTCACGATTTGAAGATGCACAGGTATGTAATAGCAAAGTTAGTGGAACTGCATTTCTGCAGTAGCTTTTTTCACTACCACTGTAATGTTTTGGCTTCCCACTTCTGTTCAGAGATTTCAAAGGTGGGCAGTAGGGCTTCTTGTGAGTGCATTAAAAATATAGGTGAAACCATTAAAATGATATTATCAAACCTTCTTGTCCAATTGAGAAATAACATCGTCAGTGCTAAGTAAGGTACAGCTGTTACAGTGTTGCTAGTTTGTTCTTTTCAAGTGGTCAGAATATTAAAGAGAAATATGAAAAACATTGCCTTACGCTCTAACCTCACAGGTTAGGCTGGGTGCAGCCCCTTTGGCAATAACACTTGTGATCCTAGTGACTTAAACCAGAAAAGCAGGTCCTCTTTCTATAACCTTCCCCGAATGCATGGCCAGCACTGTTGAAAGATTTGTGTCTCATCTGCATAGGCAACATAACCTCTACCACGTTCCTTTTGCTTTCTAGCTTTGTTTTTGAGGTCACTGAAGTTACAAGCTGATACAGCATTTGCTGCATCGGGTTGACTTGACTAAGTTGATAATATCCCCAGAAAACTCTCAAACCACCAGACAAGCAATAGCAAACTAAAAGATGGCAGAGGACACTAGTCTTGTAAATTCTAGAGCACAGAGGTGTCCTTGTGTCGTGGTTTAACCCCAACGGCAACTAAGCACCATGCAGCTGCCCACTCACCTCCCTCACAGTGGGATGGGGGAGAGAATCAGAAGGGTAAAAGTGAGGAAAAACTCAGGAAAGCAGGGCTCCATCATGCATAATGGTTACTTGGGAAGACAAACACCATCACTCCAAACGTTCCCCCCTTCCTTCTTCTTCCCCAGCTTTATATACTGAGCATGTTGTCATATGGTCTGGGATATCCCTTTGGTCAGTTGTGGTCAGCTGTCCTGGCTGTGTTCCCTCCCAACTTCTTGTGCCCCCCCAGCCTCCTCGCTGGTGGGGTGGGGTGAGAAGCAGAAAAGGCCCTGGCTCTGCATAAGTGCTGCTCAGCAGTAAAAAAACCATCTCGGCATTATCAACACCATTTTCAGCACAAATCCAAACCATAGCCCCATACTAGCTACTGTGAAGAAAGTTAACTCTATCCCAGCCAAAACAAGCACACCTTGGGAAAGCCATCCTGAAGGGGAGCATGGCTGCTAGCAGTTTCAGCAGAGAAATCAAACATGGAATGGGCCTCATAAAAACATTGTTCTTTCATCACAGTTTGAGTTCAGGTCATGGCTAAAGTAGATTGAAAAGGAAGGGAGAGTTTTCCTTGTGCCATCCCAAGAGGAATCACTGGAAGACTTTGCTTTCAGAGAGAGGAGAGTAGTACACATCTGTCTCATGCAAAGGAATAAGAATGGCATTTATTTTTCTATAAACAATTCTAATTCTTGTAGTAAAACGTGGTCATATTGGCAGTGCAGCAAAACAAACCTCTTTATATGACCATGCTTTTCTTTCCTGGCATCTGTAGTCTCAAGAATACCAGTCAAAAATTTTCTCCAGCTGCTACATTCACACAAAGAAGCAGTATAAATGGAAGTGTTATCACAGCCAATCATCAGACCCTCTGAAGGAGCTTCTGTCCTCGCTGAATACTATGGGGCACAAACTTTGGTCACTATTGAGTACTGTATTTTTAACGTTTACCACTGTAAATGCCACAATTTTGAATAGATAAAGACAAGTAGCGTAGTAACAATGGGACTAGGTGCATCAAAAATGTCCTAATTTTTATAAACATGTACCCCTTTTGTATTTTATATTGTGCCACCACCTCCAATGGGGAAGACTGATATACCTCTTTCACTTAGGCTGACTCCAAATTATTTTTCACACTTCCTAAGAAGATCTGACTGAGTTCTCACTCCTGTGGATCTCCTTTGGCCAGTCTTTGCCCAGTAGTAAAGTCAGTCAGCAAAAGGCCATCTCAGGACCAAATGCAGTGCTAAATAAGAAGAAAGGGCAACCTGGGTGAAGGAGCCCAATCTAACACAGCAGTTCACACTACCTATGTCTGTCTTACAGCCATTAGCTTCCTCCCCTTGTCTTCTCTGAGGAGTCCCATGATCTCTGAGCAGCCTAATTACTCCAGATAGGTTGGGCTGGCAGTGGATATGCTTGTGTAGACACACCTCTGTTTCCTTAAAGAACATGTCAGCAACTCAGTGTTATTTAACTAAATCGCCATACTGATTTCCAAAACCTGCTCACATACGCTTCAGTGTGGTCAAACAGTAAACATCCCAGTATAGTGTTGCATACCTCATTCATCAGCTCTTACAGGACAGCTTTTCTTCCATCGCAAGAGGTATGGTTGAACTTCCAACATCACTCACAAATACTGCATCAACACACACCATTGTTTCATTATAGAAAGGGACAGATTTTGACAAATCCACAGAGTAGTGTAGAGGCTGCAGAAGATCACGTCTGAATCATAGAATCATTTATGTTGGAAAAGACCTTTAAGATCATCAAGTCTTACCATCAACCATGCCCACTAAACCATGTCCTGAAGTGCCCTGTCTACATGCTTTTTGAATGCCTCCAGGGATGCTGACTCAACCACTTCCCTGGGCAGCCTGTTCCAATGCCTAACAACCCTTTCAGTAAAGAAATTTTTCCTGATATCCAATCTAAACCTCCCCTGGCGCAACTTGAGGCCATTTCCTCTCCTCCTATCACCAGCCACCTGACAGAAGAGACCAGCACCCACCTCACTACAACCTCCTTTCAGGTAGTTGTAGAGAGCGATAAGGTCTCCCCTGAGATGAAGATCTTGCTTCATTATGAGTCATTCAAATAGGAGGAGCGGCGGCACTGTACTGCCTCTCAGGTGAAGCAGCATAAGCTTCAATCACTGCAACTGTATATCTAAAGATGGGTAGTTCCCAATTGCTCTTTTCCTTCAGTTGTACCTAGAAGCATTAAAGTACAGGCTGATGTTCCAGGCACAAGAGCATCATTGGCCACAATTTGGAAACCATTGAAGGAAATTCTACCTGAAAAATCTTTGGGTTTACTGTATTTATCTTCTGTCCTCCTACATCAAAGACAGTTGAATATCTACTCTCCCCTTTCACATGAGACTTTACAAGAAGCTTAAAAGGTGTGCATCGCTCCTGGCTGAATGCATGTGTGATCTAAGGCACTCAGCAGCATTTTAACTTGAAGTTACTACTTATTAAATCACTTTACCTTAACAATGTATTTCTAGAAAAAACAGATTTCAGTGCTTTTTAACAGCTTTGCAAAATCAGTACAGATGTCTTGATTGTATGTGTTTACTACCACTCATTTGAGTCAGACTGTGCAAAATGCCCAAAGGGTAATAGCCTTCAAAATTAAGCATGTAAATCTTCAGTGGCCTGGTCACTATTTGTCATGCCTTCAGCTGGAATTGATACTGCTTCAACAAAGTCAATCTGTGGACTGGTCTTGAGTATCAAATATAGTTCTGATTTTAAATGACCTAAGTCTGCCACCTGAATTAGTCTCAGTCCAACTAGACTTGGCCCTTCCTCCCTCCCTGTAAAAATGTCTGAAAGAAGATTTCTGCTATAATTTGCAGGATCCTCTGTGATATAAGCCATTGCTATGATTCATGTGTGGAAAGACAGAGAAAGGACAGAACACAGCCCCTGTGCCTCCAGGTCCACTTGCTGCCCTCCCTGCTGTCCATGTACAGTTCCATCCAGAAACATGGACAGCATTTTTCCTGGCTGTCACAGGTGTGTTCTAAAATGAATATGCCCCAGTGTCCCTGAAAGGACAGGTAAACGTTCAGCCTTGGTGAATTTTGCCATTCCTGGTGAACAGGAGAGCCCATGCGAGGTGTACCGCCAAGCCTGCTGGAGCCGCTTGCTCTCTGTGATGGAAACGCATCCTACCACTGGGCATCGTGATGAGAAAGAGAGCAAAGAGGTGGAAAGTGCGAGGCATGCTTGTAGAATAATATTCACGAGGCACCATTTGCACGAAAACTGAGCAGATAATCTGCAGCTCACTTGGATGGCAGATCAGAAGTGGCTCTGGAAAGAAGTTCAGATGCAGGGGCCTAATGCCCATCCATGGGGAGTCGTTTTGTAAAGGTGGTTGAAGACCTCTTTGCCAGAGCTCTCAGGGCAAGGAAAGAAGGAATAAGATGTCTCTTGCTCCTGGGAGAACTTTTTTTTATGTAACTGAAAATATCCATGTTGAATTCTTTGAACCACATGTTGACTAGATGATCTATCTCCTGTTGATTGAATGTAGGATTGACAAAAGTGTGACTGAAAAAGTAAATCTTTGTTAGTGGCTTACCTCAGTGGGATGGATATTAGAAATTAACTGAAATTAAAGAACTGTGGATATCTTTAAAGAGCTCATCTTACATATTTTAAGAAAATCTAGTGATTTAAGAAATCTCCTAAATATGATTTTAAAAATGAATGTTTTACTTTAGGAAAAGCAAAGAAAAACAAAGGGAGAATTTGAATTTGCTAAATCCAACGATGGGAAGACTTGAAAAAAGTTATTTTCTTTCTTTATCAAAACTTAATCTATCTTTTAATGCTTTGGTCACCAGTGTGAAGTGCTGTGCAGTCTTCTGAATGTAAAATGTAAAATTCCCCCCTTCACGTAGGTCTGCAAATTGTAATGTGTCATCCATTGTGAGCTATTCACATCTCACAAGCTGTCAAAATACTGATAGGAGATACTGACCCCCTGTCCCCTGCTGGGAAAAAAATGTTGCAACTAGATGGCTGTGCTATAAATAGTTAAACCTGACAATATTTCTGCAAGAGGGCTCTTGCTGGCTGTTGGTGAGCTACCTTAGAACAACATTTCAGACAATGCGCATTTTCTGCTCCAGTGCCGGCAGGGAGGAGGCCAGGGGCCCCTGAGTCCCACCAAAAGAGGATTGCCACTGGCTGGCACACCTTGGCGTGTGCAGGGAAATGCCTTTGTTGCCATCACTGGAGAGACAGAATTTATCACCCGATGTAGTTCAGCAGCTAATCTGGAGAAATATCAGTGTCAGAAATTTGCTGCTATTGTTTGCTCAGGTGTTCCACAAGCTAAAGGTTTAGTCAACAATCTGCCATGCCTTCTTTTAAAGGAAGCTTATTTTTAAAAGGCATGCCTCTTTATGGAGTGTATTCACTTAAAAAAAAATAGAAGTAACACAAAACTATAAAGAGCCCAAGCCCAGAACAATCACTGACAACCTAAGTTAATTTATATTGTTCTTCTCCTCCTCTCATTTCAATGCCATATAAATCCAGAGCTGGGTCTAATGTGGGACAAGGGACCCAAATTATATGGGCATTCATACGTGTGTTATATGGCTTTCTTGGCAGTGAAGCTGTTTCTGTCTTGAGTGTTGAGGGAAGCAAGTTTCTCCTGCTGTTGAGTTCATGTGCTTCCTACGTCCCATACACCACAGTCAGAGATATTAGTGCATTTTACAGAGCTAGGAATGAACTTTTGCACCTAGAAAGACAGTGGAGAGTAAGGGTAGACTTGCGAGACACTGGATTGGGGCTCAAATATCCTTGTTCAGATCTTAGCTTTATTGCAGTCTTTTTATTTCCTGCACTGGCAAATCACTGAGAATAGGTACACTTGTATCTGGAGGTGTAATTACAGCTTGGGTTTACTGGTGTGGGCTAAATTTAAATTAGCTCAATCAGTCATAACTGTTGAGTATGGCAACATGAACTGGAGTGCACTGCCATAATCCCTTTGGGTCTGTGAATAGACATTCCGTAGGTAACATTTGTGATTTAAGTGTTGTGCCCCACAATATTTAAGTATGGTGCGCCACAACCCAAGCAAGCTACTTTAAAGTTTTCACCTGGTATAGGTTGTAACATGAATAGTATTTTAGGACTACAATGGATTCCATCAGTTAGCGCTGCAGTTCCAAACTGTGTTAGGGAAACATAAATATTATTCTTGCCCAAGCTTTTGTCTGTCTTGTCTACTTAAATGGTGACCTCTTTGGGGCGGGAAATGTCTTATTTTATGTTTATACATCAAATAAGGCTTGGATCTTCATTGTGATTTGGAATAGTTATTGAAGTTATGGAGCCACCCTCTTGTCTACATCTGATAGTATGTTGTTTCATGAGTCTGTTGCATGAAGCTTTCAATGGGACATATTGCTGAACTCCCTTCTGCATGGAGGGGATCCGGCCAAAGGGAAACCATCCACAGGTTTCTCAGGTTACTTGTGTGCTCTTGCTCATTCTCTTCTCTTTTGTGTAGCCCTGAAGCAGTGCTTTGGACTGTAGGGAAAAGCATTCAGATATCCATTTAATATGGCAAAGAATATTGCTCTGTTTATATTTGGTGTTCCAGGAAAAATTAATAGTTTGCATCTCCTTGAAACCACACTCAATGGATAATGACCACCATCTCCTCTTTCCAACCTCTCATAACATAGCCCTGGTTTTATCATGATTAAGTGATATCTGCATCTAATCAGACAGGACCTACACAGTTAACTGTCTGCTTTCTATTTCAATTAAAAGAAAAAGGTTTATAGTCTGAACCAAAAATGCATGCTGTTCTGAATAGGTCCTAGTTATTTACCAGTTCAGATATTCTTTTAACATATTAGTGTTAACTCTGGTAGAAAAGAAAAATTAAATAAAAAGTTTCTATTTCCACTATTTATGAGAAGAGGAATTCAAAAGTATTAGTGTCATAAATCACCTGAGACAAGTGAAATATGTTATTCAGTACATTATAATGTAACTTTGCCATTGGAAACAGTTGCCTAGCTAGGAACCCAAATCTGGGTGGGCCACAGGTTATGGTAGATGGGCAATGACAAAAGGTCTGACTTTACAGCAGATCATTTGTATTGCAAATGATTTAGAGCAGACTCGGAGTTGGACAGGCTTGGGTCAAATTGAATGAGCTGGTGTCCACCCATGGCTGCACCTTTTGTTAGAAGGACTGGTGAGCACAGACATTTCATAAAATGTTTCAGATGAAGCTACTATGCAAAGCAGTGGAAAATTTGCCAGGTACAACACATTTCAGCGTCATGAAAAAGCTCAAGCTTATGCATAGATTTAGGATGTATGTAAGGACCTGGATATCAAAAGTCAGCACAGCTGTTAGTATCAGTATCAGCCTACGCTTGCTCTCTGTAGTTGCTCTGTGCATGTAATACGCTGGACATTCATTTTGCACAGAGATGGTGTTTGGTGCTTACAGGGATTTCCTTTTCCCAAGGATTTGTAAGGGATCTATGAACCAGTGCTTGGACTGCAGAGTAGTCCAAGCCAATGTCTTGCAGGAATGACAAAACAACATATTTTTTATTTCTGAGGATCTTAGAAGAGCAAGATAAAGCTCAGGACTGGCCATCTCTAGATGAATTTTCTTTGCTTTGTGCTATTACTTTCAACTCTTATTAGTTCTGTAACTTGATTTGCACTGACCGATTCAGTAACACCATCCTTATATTAATCCTTGGGCATAATATTTTAAATTAAATTCTAGAAGGGGAGGCCTTACTCAATGGCCGGTTCTCTTGATTACATCTACTGTTGTTTGTTTGTTGTTTAAGGGACTCCAGAAATGAGAAAATTATACTGCAATATGTTAATGTTGCTGGAAAGGGGCATGAAGATTACTCACCAGGAATATGTGTTGCAGCTTTCTTCAGATGATAAAAGTCTGAGCTTGCTGTGTTCTCTCTACTTTCTCAACTACTTAATATGATGCCCTTATTACTTTTAACAGCTTATTAAGTTTGCTATGGTATTTCAAAATAGAATGAATGCATCTGAGGAACATCCATAATTTTGAATATTTTTTTTCCTATACTTAAAACATCTAAATGAAATATTTTGTTACACAAGGCTATAGAATTGTTTCAAAATTATGACTTTGGGCTAAGTCCTTGACTCTCCTCAAAATATTGAAACAAATTATTTGCAAAATCTGTTTTATGGTGTTGTTCTCTGTGTAAAGCAAAGTAGCAAATTCTTAATTTTTTGTTTGTGCTTGCATTTACAAGTCTGAAGCCAGCAGTACATTTTTTTTCTGTCATTCCTTTTGTCCTTTGTTTATTCCTGAAACTCAACCTAGAATACTCAATAAAAAAATCTTAAAGAAGAAGGAAATATTTCACATCCAGGTTTTGCCAAAACATGAAAAATTTCAGAGAAATTTTAAAGAAAATGTTATCCCAGCAGATTTATTACTTATTTATTTATTAAATGTACCTGTGCCGTATTGGTCTTAAACACACTACTGCTATGAAGTTGCTATTAAAACTCACAGGCACTGTTGTCTTAGATGAAGCTTATCTGCAAAGCAGAAACAGAACTTGTAGGCATTTCATGGTCTCCTCCACTGATGATGAGCCAAATTAACCTGTTTTACTCTTCCCTGAGAAGACTGAGCATTCATGCTGTCAGGTCCTGTGTCTCAGGAAGCAGTAACCTTCTGCTGAAAGGCAGTAATTAACAGGTAAATGGAGTAACTTCATACATTGTTCCAAGTCATGTCACAGGTCTCCTACTCTGCCTTGCATTTTGCTGACCACAGCTTGCTGGGGAAAATGGTGTTGCCAACATGTAAACTAAGGAATAGTCTGACTATTACCAGTATAGGACCTTTTCTAAAAAGTGGGCTTGTTTGTTTGTTTGCTTTTAAATAATGCTCCTGGTAATGATGCAACCCTTCATATGATCTTCTTGTATGTCTTGACATATGCCAGTGAGTGTATTGAACAAACAAAACCAGATTCACCTCAAAATTGAAAAAAAAAAAGGAAAAACACTCTTGTGGAGGAAAGTAGTGCTTTATTTTGTGCATTACTACTGTGTGTTTATTGCAGTTTATTGAAACAAGTTCACACAGGAAGAGTTAACACTTGCAATGAGCAAATGCCACTGCCCTGTAAAAATAATGTGTCATTACTTTACATGTGCAGATTACGCTGAAAGACAAAGAAGTAGGATTGAATGCTTGTTACTAACCTCTACCCTATTGTGTACATACCTTGCTATTTATCCTCCAATTTCTCAAATGTATGACCAAGGTAACCTGTTACCAAGCCCCAGTTGAGTCTGAGTGATTGTCCTTGTGTGTACTCCAAGACCACAGCAGATGCAAGGTAACATGCCTATTGAGAACTAAGCTAAGTTGCATTATGCTACATTGGCTGTGGACTAGGAGTGAGCATTAATTACTTTTTTTTGTTTGTTTGTGTATTTAGGAAGATAAGTGTTGCACTTTTAAACTATGTATGCATAACTATGTAGCATAACTATATCAACACTAATCTATCTTCAAAGTATAAATTTTATAATTCACATATAGAAAGGTGGCATCAGTGTTGCCTACTGATTCTGTAATCTTTTTTTGTCTATGACTAATTGTGCAAGATTGTTATTTTTTTCAAAAAAGAAAATAGGCTTCTGATACCTGAACAGCACTGGTCAGTCATCTGCTGGAAAGAGGATACAGCAAAAGTCCAAACCTCCGTTTGTATTTCTTGCTTTAACCCATCCTGTGCCTTTCACAGAAAGTAATCGTGAAACAGCTTTTGAAAGGTGCCCGTGTCCCATGCAGAGACAATATTGCTTCTCTGCATAGCTGGTCTGCTAAGGCATCTAACTAAGCAGCTCACTAAAAATGCTCTGTACTTTGGCCATGGAGCTTAGCTGAAGTCTGCATCCTTTTTAGTCATTAACTACGTCATATTTTGATATATGTCTGAAGTATTTACAGTTTTTTGTGTGATCAAATGTTTTCAGGTTTAACAAAACCCACACTCCTCTGTAGTGTCTATGGCTTGTCCAGGTCTGACATTTCAAAGGTTTGCAAGATTCTCTCCTTATGTCTGAGAGGATATAAATAGCATTCACTTTAATTAACATCAGCAAAGGCATGTTGCAAATGGATTTGCTCTGTTACTGGCTTTCTCCATTTCTTAATTTCAAGATGTTAAGCTTTCCAAAATAAATTTATCCATTTTTTTCAGGAGGAGAGGATAAACTTCTCCCTGTTTCTCACTAGAGAGGAACTGTTTCAGTTCAAATATTCATTTTATTGGTGAGAAAGTAGTGAGGAAGTGAAGTTATTGCTATGATGGACTAAGGATTTAAGGCAGGCGAGATTGTGCGAAGGGGTAAATTAGCAGCTGATATAATACAATTACAACATTTCCCTGCAAATTTCCCTGTTTGTTTCCTTTTGTAGCACCATTTAGTAGAGAAAAGTGGAAAAAAATATCACAGTTCTTGAGCCGGTTGGCATATCTGAAGATCTTGCACTACAACAGTGAGAGCATAGCTCAAGACAGAGGGCTGGGCAATCTTGAGTCTGGCTACAGTAAATGCCAGGCCAAATCTCATCATAATTAAAACCGTTTTGGAAGCTGTTTCCAATTAAGGCAGCTGCCATTGGACTACGTTCCTCTCCCTACCCACACCCCCTCCTGGTCACGGAGGGGTAGGGTTGTCACTGGAGCTGCTCCACACACTCCCACAAAACACTTCTGCTGTGCCCATCTTCACACAGCATGGGAGGAAGCTTTCTCCAGCGGGTGAAGAACGGAGCCCGTAGTTGTAATCAGGACTTGCAACCGAAAGGTTACTTAGGAGGCAAGTGCTCTGGTTTCCCAAAAGCAGGCTTAAAAGGCTGTAGGGTGTATTTTCAAAGCACTGTGCAGGATTTCATCCATGTGACTCATTAATGTCAATGGGAATCATGTTGTTAAAACTTTGTGCAGTGCTTTGAAAATATATCCCTATATGTCAGTTTTCTTTCCTAGGCAAAATTATAAAAAACAGACCTTGTAGTCCATTTTTTTTACAAGAAGGCTTTCAGTATTATATGCTAATAAATCAATGGTTTAGCAGGCTTGATCTGCTCTCATTCCTTCCTCCTCCATCTCCACTTCCCATTTTATCATTGACTTTGATTTTATGCAGAGTTATAGTAACATATAGTTTTTACAGATGTCACCTGGAGGAAGACGACTGCAAAATCTCAGAGACTGGATTGCAAGTTGTGTGAAAGGCAGCAATTGTGATATAGAGGGATAATAATATTTGTTGCATTGTTTCAGCTATAAAGCAGAATCAGTAAGGAAAAAATCATTTAGACTTTTTATATTACTGTTTTCATTAGCAAATTGCAACAAACCAACCCTTACTTATAAAAAAAAAAATTAGTTTGAAGGAGTTGCAATTACCTTTTCAGGGTAACTGTGGGATCTGCTAATAACAAAATATCAGATGACAGGAGTATGTGCTTAGCAAAAACCCAAGCTAATAGAATGAGATCTCTGGTTTCCCAGGAAGAATTTTATTTCCTTTGATTCCCTTGAATACAGAGAGAATTAGCCTGAAATGCTTGTAAGCTCTGAACTGCAACAGAGGGGTTAATTGTGTATTCCTACTAGCTGCATTTTGTATTTGGTCAGAACATGCTGCTATGCTTTTGGTCCTTCCTCCAGAAGTCAGAGACATCTCCAACGTATAGTTTATTACTTGTGTGGCAAAAAGGTGCATCACTTCTATAAGCTCCAAAACTTTTCACCTTTAGATCATCAGTTCATGTCTGTCCTGGGAACCATATCTTAATTTGAATTAATCTCTGGAATAAAATGATTGCTGTCTGTATGGATAGCATATCATATGCTTCTGTAGTTCCATTTCTCAGCCGGCAGCTGTTCCATTCAGTAATTGCTCTTTTACAAGTCTCAGCAAAGACGGAAGACTAGAATTACACCCTCTTTTTCTCTTGAAAGTCACTGTTGTGGAACAGTTTTGGGATAGCATTGTTAAGAAAGCTTGTATGCTGCTGCTCTGTGACTGTACGTGGCGACTGGTAGTCAATCAGAGCAGGAATATCTCTTAGGTAATCCTAGTTGAAAAGAAAACAGATCTCTCTTCATGATTACTAAATAAGAGAATAAGAAACTGCCAGAATTCTCCAGTTAACTAGACAAAGGTAGATGGAAGTACTCCTGGAGAGGATAAACAGGATAAAATATAAAAAGATATTTTTATCTTCACTTTTCCTTTCCAGAAAGAAATCATATTTTTGTCCAGTCCGCTATGTTCCTTAGCTTTCTGACAATATTGGGTGTTAGCTAATGTTATGCCCTAACTTAAAAGAGTAGGATCATTTTATTTAATGATAATTCTGTGTAATAATGTCCTCCTATGTTCCAAGAGCCCACTATTTATATAGCTTAAAACATGCTCCCTCTTATGACTTCACAGAAGATGGCATAGTGCCACTGAAAAGCGGGTATCTGGATAACACCAAATGTAAGGATGCCACAAGGGTTACTTTGAGAGAGACAAGTTCCAGCACATTTTCCAGTAGTCACATTTCTTCCTTTTCTATTTATAACACTTCCTTTTTTTTCCCCTGGCATGCAAAAGCTTTTTAATATGCTTCCCCTGAAGTGTTTGGGAAAGTCTATCTTCTGGACTACCTTGCAGTGTCATACTGGTTTTGGGGAAGACAGTTGTTAGGGAGTGAGTCAGAGAATATAAGGTGGTCAGTGAAAAATTTGGAACTCTGATCTGTGCCTGATAGCCAGTAGTCATCCAAAGTATAATGCTTAGGAAAAACCTGAGAGAAAATTTTGTTTGACTTGTTTTGTCTGATGTAAAGTGTGGCCAGCAGCAGTTATTTCAATGTAAACAGTAAAAATGAGAGAGAAAGTGAGTGATGCCTGGAGATTCAGCATGAGCAGCACTATGAAAACTTGAAACTCAGCTCAAACTCAACAAAGAAGGGCTCTTATGCCTTTTTCCCTCACTGTCTTGTTATTGATAGGGTAATAATTTCTCTGTTTCCATAATAAATCTTCTCCATAAAGCTGAAAGCACTCTAGAAACATGGTTGTGCTCTGTAGGCTCCTTATGCAGGTAGAAAAACTGGCACATGGAGGTGTCTGTCTTCTGACATGCTGCCCTGAAGTCCCACCTTTCCCTGGTGCCATAATTAGCGTCAAGGTTCTTGCCCTTCCTCAACTTGCAAGGTGTCCATTTTTTTCTCTGCAGAACACTGAAAGCTCCTACAGAGAGATTTTAAAAGTCTTTTGTGTTTGGATACCATGGTGATAAATGTAATATAAAACTTCAGTGAGAGAAAGAGTGCTAAGTTTCTAAAAGTTAGGGTTTGGATTTTTTTTAAGGGGCCAACAAAAGAAATTGTAATAGATTTCTATACACAGGGGTGGTAAAGTCAGACTAAGTTGATGTACTGTGAATCTCATTACAATCATTACCATTATGATTAAGTAATCTTACTAAAATACTTTCCACATTGAGAATGGGGGAATTCTATTTCTATGATGGTAAAGCTAGTTACTTTCAACTATATGCTTTTGGTGGGAACGTGACGGGGAAGCTCTAGAAATGATAATGAGATGTATATTTTGTGACTGCAGAAGTGATTTTAAAACATGAACCCTGTTATCCAGTAGGTTTTCATTCTTTCACCAGGTGGACACGCTGCCTCATTGCCTCCTTTTCCAAAGATGTGTCAGTTTAGCCTTTAACACTCAAGGTAAAGCAAAATCTGTGAATCCATAGTGAAATCCTAGGCAAGCCATATCCTGTCTAATTAAGCCTAGTTCATAAAATCAACAAAATACATAGTTTCCTTAGTCATTCCAGGGGTTAATGTCTTGCTGCTTCTCATGTACTCTTCCTCTGACATAACACAGAAGTATGTAACTTCTGTTGTATTTATTATTTATGTAACTTCAGATTATATTTTGTTTGTCCTCCACTCTTCTGTCTGTTGGAGGAAGCAAAACATCTTTTGTGTTTATCCTCTGAGTTTAAAAACTTCTTTCCTACTAACCTCTGAAAGCACGCTGACAACTCATTCTGATGATTATACTGTTTTCCCTTGGATCTGTGTAGGTTACAACCAGATTACTCCAAATAATACACGACTGGGCTGATATAGAAATTGAATAAAAGGGTTGAGGACCACCACAGTGCGGTAACCCAAGTGCTTGCTATATCATACCTGTACAAGTCATTAACCTGACCCCAGCCCCTCTTTTTGGAGAGTGGACACTGGGCCTATGATCACCGGGTTGACAGAAGGAGATCTGTGCACTGGATCCATTACATGAATTGCTTTGGAGGTCTCAAGGTTATCTTCGAACAACAACTGAATTGCTCATGTAGATGCAGCAGTTTGAACTGGAGATGCCAGCTAGGCTACCAGTTTGAACAAAAGCATGACTGAACCAGGTACCAGAGCAGCAGGTGGAAAGAGTGACACAAGACTTTTCGGTGATAATCTATGAATTCTGTATTCTAACCTATTACGGAAAGAATTATAATAGGTGCTGAGTTAAGTCAACTTGTTTATAGAGAAAATAACCAAAAGGGAAAAATAGCTCAATATCAGTCACCCCTTTGGCAAATTCAGTTTAACCTCAATTAATGGAAAGCCTGGAAAAGCATGAAGTGCTCCCACACCTTGAAGCTTTGCACCCCACAGACCCATGGGTCTGCCAAAGTTTGGCACTTTGCCTGGGCTAAGTCAAAGCTCTCTGTCAAGCGGGAGCATTGGGGACCTGTGTGCCGAGATACCCTTGTGGCTCATGTCTGGCAGAGCTTAATGATTCAGGTTCAGCATTGTGTGAGAGCAGCTGCACTGCTGCTGGACCCGGTCCCAGAGCTGGCTCACAGTTTCTCAGCAGCATAATGACTCAGTCTTGCAGTGGTGGGTGAGAAATTCTGGAGCAGGTAAAGGACAGTGGGGGACGGAAGGGGGATTTGGAGCAGTTATTAGGGTTTTCATAGCACTGTTCATGGAGGGGCTACAAAATTTTCTATCATGATTTTGCTGAGGGAACGGACTGGGTGGAGTTAATAATGTTTTGAGTGGAGGAGTCCATCAGAGAGCTGACAGATTTGGGGGTTTACAAGAAGCTTTCACTTTCCGTCTCTAATTCTGGGACCACCTTTCAGTTTTGTTTCATGAGTGTGGAGTCTCCTCCTCTTTTGTCCATCTTCTGCAAGGATCATGGATGGTCTCTTCTCTCCTCTACTGCAATCACCTGCTCTGAGCCCACTCTACACAGGCAACCACTCTCCTGTGGGGTGGGAAGGTGGCCAGGAAGGACACTAAGGGAATGCAAGTCTTGTTTTTCAAACCATTGCTGAGGGCCTGGAAAAGCCCTGGGAGCCCTGCCAGGCCACAGATCCTGCTGATTCTGACCCCCACCTGTGGGTGGACATCTTGGTCCAGCCTCAGCCCGTCCCCATCCCCAGGGAGGTATCCCGTTCCTGAGGCTGGGGCTGTCCCCACTGCCACCCAGCCGCCCTGCTCCTGGCTGGGGTGGTGGGATGGGAGTAAACAAACTGCAGTAATTTACCACTCAGGATGCTTGTTCTTATGCCTCCGTAACTGCAAGGTAACTCAAGATTGTATGCCTTGCGTTGATTGAAAATGTTTTTTACATGCCAACAAATCAATTTTAAAGCATTTTCCTAAATCAAGCTGGAAAATTTATGGAGTCAGATTCAGGATTATCTCAGATTTCAGTAGCTACAATATTTATCATATTTCTAGACACTCGTGAAATCAGACGTTGTTGCCTTATGTTTTTTCTTGTGTCATATTTTATTTTTCTTTTAGCTTCCACAGCACTTTGTGTCTTTTTTCCATATTTTGCTTTCTGTGGAAGACTTCTTTCCCTCCCATAATCTTAATTTATTTCTGTTCACCTAGTTTTCCTTGAGTGTGTGTATGTGTGTTCATTCCTCTGCAAATGTTTTTTATTTGTATTTTTGAACAGTTTTCTCTAGTTATTTTTTTTCTTTCAGTAGTAAGTTAGGAAAAGAAATAAGGGTGGGGAACAACTCCTGTAGCAAAAATGGTTTCGGTATTTCGTGAAAAAGTTGCAAGTAATTAGCATTGTTGCAAAATTTTTTTAAGCAAACTTCGGAGTCCTTGTAGCTGTAGAGCGCGGTGCATGAAACTGAGCCCTTTGGGAAAGGTGAGCACAAGGTCAATGAGCCATGGAAATCCCTCTCTGACTTCAAAAAATGGAGTTTAAGATGAAATGTCACTTCATCTGTAGATATTATATTAGTTTATCTTTTTTTATGTCTTTTGCTTGTGTTGCTGTCTCCTTCGTTTCTTCCCACTTTCTTCCATTTCCTATTTCTTGTGCTGTTTGCTCCTTTGTTCCACATGCTGTCTTTCTCCACCTTGCTTTCCTGGCTGATCAGTGCTAGAGATAAAGGCCCCCATGATGCTTGCTGCAAGCACAAAGGAGCATTGATTTTGTTGTTAGTCACTAAGGTACAAATAGATTCCAGTTCTCATGAAGACAGTTTTCGCACATCTAACTCACTGGGGGACAACGCTGCAAGTATTTGAAATAATGAAGATTGTGGTCCAGTTGCTGTGTGAATTGAGCTGCATAATTACATTTATTTTATTTTCTATTCCAGTTCTTCTCTGTGTGTGTGAGTGTGTGTGTTAATTTTAGCAATCTGTTTTTGTTTCAGGTGCCTCCAAGTACTGTTTTCACTAATGGTGTTATTACATTTAAGTTCTTTCCCCATATTTCATGAAAACTACCAGCCAAAAGATCAAAAGCTTTTCTGTGCAAAACAGATTGTTTAAACAGCTGAAATACTTCTTACATGTGTCTGCATCTACTGTAGATTTCTATGAAGTACTAAGTATCACACATTTAGGCATCTGCCATCTTTGAAGTGATTTCTGAGTAATGGATGTGAACAAGTCAGCTCTTCAGATGGCAACTTTCCATAACTGTATTCAATTTTGGGAGTGCTGTTATTTGATATTGCTTCTTTTTCTGGTAAATTTTATTTCCAAATTTCATTTTCATTATGTTTCTTTTTATACCATTTCCATTATCTGTCCCAAGGGAGAAACCAAGACAAGTACTTCTGAAATAATAATAACACAGAAACTACATTTGTATTCTTTTAAAGTTGAGATTTATATCCTCTCTCACAAATCATGGAAATTCATAACAATGGGCTCATCTGAGTTCAAGATGAATGGAAAAACATTCCATTGACTTCAGAAAGTTTTGAGTTGGGACTTGTACTGTGTTCTTTGGAGTATCAATGAAGCATTTGTGCTTTAAAATATTTCTATACATTTTTTGTCTTTCCATTTCCTTTCTGAATATTTGGCTTCAGAAGGTTCTGCAGATGAATTATGCATGGAGAAAGTCCACTTCAGCAGTTTTACATTTACTACCTTATGTTTTTTCATGGATTGCCTTGTATAATGTAAATTAATGTCTATATTCTCTTTTTTTCCAGATGACTGGTATTTTCTTATGATGGCTTGTAGTTAGTTTTCTCTTTGAAGCAAGACAACTTCAACATTTTCAAGTTCTTTTTCTATAAGATCTTTCTTAATTTCCCTTTTCACTTCCAGTTCTTAATTCCATCTAATTTTGCAGTACCTTTATTGAGATAGTGTTCATAGTGCCAACTGTATTTGGAGAGGAGCATGAACTCCTGATATAAATAATGGCATCATTCATATGGCAACATTTCTCACCCCCCGTTTTTTGTGCCCTCTTACCTTTTGTTTGCTCTTTTTGACCTTATCTGGTCACTGAAGTGACTTGGCTGTCCAGGGCAATGTCTGGGTCCCTGTCTTTAAATAAAACTGTCAATTTAGAACCCAGTAGTCTTTAGGGAATTATTTTTAAATCTGTCTACCCATGGATGGTGGGCTGTCTTCCAAAATTTCTTGATTGTTCTTTTATTTACTGCTTAAGAGGCTTCATAATAGTTTTAATGTTTCTCACAACAACTAGTTAATAAACCTCCGGAGCTGGTGGGAAGAACTTACTCCAGAGAGAGGAAGAATGTTTTATTTTCTGTAGGTTAAGAAGTTTTCTCTCAGCGTTACGTATGAGGGTGCTTGTGCTGTACTCGGCTCTAATTCAGTGTACTGTTCTCAGATGTTAAAATAAAGGTTGTTTTAGGTCAGCAATAGCTCATTTGCAAAGTAAAACATTCAGGTTATTGCTTTCCTGTGTAATTGTTAATTACAAAATTATGATTTTTTTTTTTTAAGGTTGCTTGCAGTGGGGGAGGGGAAGAAGAAAAGACACCTGGATTTGCAGGTCTTCATGTATGCATAAATATCTCTAATTAAAATAGAACAGAGAAAATATTTTTTAGTTTTTTTCACAGAATATGGGGGAAACAAATTCTGTCCAGCTGAAAGCACAGTAAATAAAGTGCATTCCTGGAGGGAATTTCTATTCCCAATGCTTAATATTGGAGTAACACACCAATTCCCTCTCCTAAGGCAGGAATTTTGTCATTAACATTTTTTAGGGGGGAAAGGACAAGCTCCTTTGTTATGTACGTATTTACTTACTGAGTTCCTCTAGGGATTAATGACCGTCCTCAGTGCTAATATCGAGACTTTTCTTGATACTAGTGGTGTTTGGCGATCCCTTTGAATTGTTCAACGTTATTGTACATTTCCTGAAGGCAAAGTAAAGAGTAAATTGCTGAACCTTTCCAATAGTGTGGGGTCAAACTGGGCTGATGAAGAGTTGTGCTCGCTGATTTTAGGGGCCAAATTCAGATCTCAGTGAAATCAGTTTAAATTTTTCCTGAAAGTAGGTCAGCTATTTCAGATTTACACCAACAGAGTAGAGCAGATTTTGGCTGCAGGTCTGAATTTGGCTGATGTGCTGTAATGTAATTAGTTACTGAAATTCTAAAAATAATAACAGATGCTTTACCACTTCTTTAACCAATAGATTTGGGGACGCAGGTTTCTTTAAGAACAAAATAATTTGAAACTTCTTAGAAACTCGTTCATCTTATCTGGCAGAAAAAATCCATCGCATTTTAGCTTGGATCTGCTATTAGTGACTGATGGGTCAGCTTAATTTAAAGACTAGGATTGCCTAGCTTCTTATAACTTGGCCATAGGTTTTTGAGGACATCTGCAAATCATTGAATGAATCAGAAAAGTACAAATTCACAACAGTTCTACTCTCTTGAGTTACGTTTGATATTTCCTGTTTTTAAAGTTTCCTTGGTATCTAACACATAGGCTGCTAAACACCAGCTGCTCCCAGTGACTCAGATCTGCAGACCTTTGATCAATTTATCTTGTCATGATTAACCAATTTCTATACTGGAGGGAGGATGTTACCGTTTTTTGTGAGTATAAATATTGAGGAAACACCCTCTGTATTTCTCTGCAGTACAAATCCCAGTCTTTGGTGTGTCCTGTATTGTAACTGCAGGTCCCTTTCTCCCCATTAACCCAAATCTTATCAAGGACACTCTTGGAAAAGTTTTATTCTCAACCTAAGGTATTGTCCATAATGGGTTTGAGTTGCAGCTCTGTGACTAAACTGGGCTACATTT
>VYZV01045326.1:0-22036 GCA_013401275.1 Pandion haliaetus
AACAGGGTCTGTAGAGATGTGGGTCCAACCCTAGTCAAATATCTCTATAGAATAAAAATGATGAGCCAGCTTAGCACTTAGTTATATTTTAGAAACTGGAATTTACTCTTATGACACTGAAAATCTCCTAATTCATATAATGTTTATGGAAACTTTACTTTAGGCCCATAAAGAGCCTAAAGCTTTTCATAATCTAATCTCAAAGCTGCAAAAAAAAGTCCTTAGTGTTTCCTTTTTTCTGGTCTACTTGCAGAAAAGATTTCCTCTGCGTGACAGCAAGAGAGGAGAATCATGCACATCCCTTCCAAAAATAGTATACAACTGGTAAAAGTCATATGGAAACATAAGAAACAGAAATTAGATTTAAACCATCATTTATGACTGTCTTTTATTAAAGATTTTTTGCCCAGTCCTGAAAAAAAATCTGTAGACACCTATTTTCAAGGAATGATTTCAGGCTGTTGATCCTAAGCTGATAGGGATGTCAAGAAAGACAACTGGATTTGAAACATAATCCAGCGTTCAGTATCTCCTGTTAGTTAGCTGAAGGCTGTCGCTTGCCAAGGCCTGCATTGGTAAGGGACTTAATTCTGGCCTCAAATTTAGCTTTCTCCCCAGAAAGCTTGGAGGGTTGGGGATGGTGGAGGAAATCCATGTTTTCAGGACAAGGTTTCTAAATCATCTGTGCACACTACACAGTTCATTTCTGTAATTTATTTAAGCACTCCTTCTGGTCATAAGGCCTACATTTATGTGCATAAGGGGAAAGAGAGATCAGGTTGTGCACAAGCAGAAAGTTAAGCAAGTAGTCACACATTTTGTTCTTATTCAAGGGTAATGCTTTGAGGACAAACTGCATCATTCCCAACATGTTCAGCATCAGGATCTGCATGTTAAGACACAAACTGACTCCCAAGCTCTGATTTTTGCATCAGGATATCAACAGCCAGCTAACCAGCAGGTTTTTGATTCAGTATCAGCCAAGAGGCATAAGCTCAGTTTGCACTAACCTTTGAGGTCAACAGAACCTGAAAAACCATCAGCTACTGCACACCCATACAAGACTCCCTGTCCCATAGGAAACTCAGAAAAACCACAGTAAATTAAGTTGGCTGAGGCCATATATAGAAATCAGCTGGCCGTTGCTTCGACTATTCCTTGTTGCCAGGGGTGCAACACCATTAAGCTAATTTCCTGACCATTTTTCCCCTGTTGGGGAGTGCAAGAACTATCATTCTAAAATACTATCAACATTTCATCAATCCTGTGAATTCTGTCAAATTTGCTTACATTGTTTATAAAGAGTTAAACAAACCAACTGGAGTCCAGTTGACATCATCATCAACTACAGCTGATGGAGCTGTGTGTGATCAGAATCATGAGATTAACAGGAAATTCAAGGTCAGATTTAAATTGCAGGTCAATGAGTATTGGGATCTCAATGCTGAAGATGAGAAAGCTAGCATACCTTGTTTGACCCTTCTGTAATGCAATGAAAATCTATGCAAATATGAGTGACGTTGTGATAAATGGTACATGGGGCTGCCATGTTTTGTTCATAAAAGCTTTACTACAGTGTGCTTAAGCAAGTTGCTGGGTTTTTTTGCAAATATCAACAGGTATTTTCAGGTGCTCAAGAGCTAATCAATAACTGTCATTATGAAAACATTGTTTATGAGCAAGTTATGCATGCAAAGCAGCTGAAAAATTGCATCAGTCAGGCAACCAAAATTTTGCAGCAATCTAAAAGGAAAAATATATGGTAGACTTCATAACATTTTATAGGTTACAAGAATGTGGATGACCATTCAGTTACTTGTAATAATTCTCTTGGGAACTAAATAGAGCATACCTTACTAGCATTCAGTAATGAAAGACAAAATTCTGAACTTTGTCTTGAGACAAAATTCTGTGAGTGCATCTCTAAGACAATAAAAATTAATAAAGCTATTACTGAAATTAGTCTTTGTAATGTGACCAAGGAATAGACTGCTGCAAGCACAAAACAACAATTTCATTAGACCCTAGGGATTCTACACATTGGCATCTGTAGTCAGTCAAAACACCAAATACTACTGCTGTGAACTTTTTAAACACCTTTTTAGTCATTATAAGACACCATGATTTCACTGGCAACAACTTCCAAGCTACCAGAAGAAACTGCAATTGCAACACAATGCCCGGAAAAACAGCTTCCACTGATTACATGATGTTACACTGATCATAGGTTAGAACCTGCACTGGAAAATCGTGTGAAACAGTTTGTATTTCCCCTTAAATCCTCCATGAACTATAAAAATGTGATGCAGTGTTAAGCAGCCCCTTGACCTGTGTCAGCCACATTTCGAGCACTTACATCCAGCATCAAGTGTATTGTCAAATCATACCCTCCAAAACAACTACTCCACTTCACTGAAACATTTCAGAGCAGCAGCGACTGATCCAAAGAAAGTGCAAGGTATGACACACTATAACACGTTGTTTGGCACCAACATGGCATTATATTGGATACACTGATTGAACTGGAAGAGTTGTCACTCAAGCTGCAAAACAGTCAGTAATGTTAACTAATGCAAGGTGAGTGTATGTAAGTGCTGTGTAAGGAAAGAGGTAGAAGCCTCACCTGCTGTGAAGTAACGTACCCCATGTTTTTCGTCTCACATCAAACACTGGCCATTCCCAGTGTTTCCTGCATGCAAAAAGCACTAATTTTCTGAAAGATGAAAGTACTATAAATTTACAGGACAGAGACAGTATCGATCAGAAAAGTATAGAACCTTAGGAGAGGTAATGGCATGAAGAATGTTGCAGGATGAAGGTAAATAATGGTCATCTTTGAGAACCAGCACTATTCTGTGGTAAACATGTAACGAATTTTTAACCTTCCCACTGAAAGCACAATAGCAACATTCCCCTCCTAGACTACACTATTGGCTCAGGAAATCCTTAAAGCCTGTAGGAGTCCAGGTGTAGTCCTATGACTCAGCAATCTTGCTTTTTTTAAACACTATGAAATATGCAATTTTTTTATGAGACTATGCAGATGTATTTCATTTTAAACATATTATGGCTAGCAGTACAGCATCTGGAATGAGTAATTCTCAGTACATGCAACTCATCTTCATTCACAGTGCCTCAAGCCTCAGTTAGCCAAGGACTCAGTGAACCGAAACAACCAGGTTGAGGTAAGTGTGTTCTTAACTAAGACTTTGAATTCTGGAGTTATTCTGGTAATTTGTGAGGTGGCAGGCTTTCCTCTGCATTGCTGCAAGAACAGATGCTTTGCCCTCACGCTTAATAGCCTACTGATATGTTGCATTTGAGGCAAGATGTAAAGCTGACAAATTGAGTTCTTTAGCATTAACCCTAGTGCTTAAGCAAATTTCCAAACCAGATTACAACTGGGTTTACCCATTCCTTTTGGAATTTTACAAGACAATTTTTTTAAAGAATAAAATCCCTGTGCTTCAGGTCATATGTACTTAATTCACAGTTAATTCATCCCTGCGCTTGAAGCAAAAGAGGAAAAGAAAGCCCAGACCTTTATATGAAGACCAGATAGACCTTGAGAAACAAGAGAATTTCTGAGCAATTTCATGAAACTTTCCTCTAGAAATCTGGCTTTCTGTGTCCATTACTAGCCAACATAGTACTGTGTTGGTGAGAGAAGCTTCCTAAACAGATGTTACGTTCTGAGCACTTTTTCTACTTTCTTCACATCTTTGTATATCTGCAGAGAAACATAAGCAGCTTTTTAAAATAAAAAAGCTAAATTTAACATTTTCTTCACACGGGCAACACTGCCACATTGGAGTGTTAACTGCTCCTAAATGCTTCTGTAGCACATTTCCTGCCAGACTCCTGTATGAGGTAGTGTGGTATGCAGCAATTCAACATCAAATATGTTAAATCTATCAGCTGCCTTGGATAACCACGGACAAGTCATGCTCATGACCCATCTACATAACAGTGAAAATAGTACCCCCTGTTTTTGCTACTGATTGTTCACAAAAGACCATCACTAAGCATTGTGTAAAATTAATTTTTAGAGATAAAAAAATTACTTGTTTTAAATAGAGTCTAATAGTGGAAACAGAAAACCCTAACTTGGTAGGAAACCTTGTATTTTTTCAAAACCAGAAGTTTGTGAGAACAAAAATAAGTCATCGCATAATACTCATGAAGTCAGTTACACTCCTCACAGAAAGAAATGTGATGCTTCTTTCTTTATTTTGAAAATAGAAAGTAACCTACGCTTCCTAAAACGTGGCAGGATGGTTGGAGCATTCTGGAAACGGTGTCATGGTTTAACCCCAGCCAGCAACTAAGCACCCCTCAGTCCCTCGCTTACTCCACCCCCCTCACCCCCCACCTCACGGTGGGATGGGGGAGAGAATCGGGAAAAAAAAGTAAAACTCGTGGTTGAGATAAGAACAGTTTAATAGGAGAGAAAGAAAGAAAATTATAATAATAAGAATAATAAAATGTCAATAATAATAATAAAAGAATTAGAATATACAAAAGAAGTGATGCACGATAGAATTGCTCACCACGCACTGACCAATGCCCAGTTAGTTCCCAAGCAGCGATCCCTTCCAGCCCAACTCCTCCCAGTTTATATACTGGGCATGATTTCACACAGTATGGAATGCCCCTCTCGTGAGTTTGTCTCAGCCACCTTGGCTGTGTCGCCTCCTAACTTCTTGTCGCCTCCAGCCTTCTTGCTGGCTGGGCATCAGAAGCTGAACAACCCTTGACTTAGTCTACACCCTACTTAGCAACAGCTGAAACCATCAGTGTGTTATCAACATTCTTCTCATCCTAAATCCAAAATGTAACACTATACCAGCTACTAGAAAGAAAATTAACTCTATCCCAGCCAAAACCAGGACAGTTGGGAGTAGCATTTTTTCCCCACTCCTCTGCTGCAAAAGGAAGTGTTCCAGGTAAGGTTTTTGTGATCTTATCAGAGATCAAAACCATTTCACTCTTTTATTAAGGAAAAAGCCAGTTGATATGTCCATACAGTCAAGAGTTCCTTAATCAGAACAGTAAATGTACTAATATCAGTAAATGACCTGACTGTACTTCAAATGTCTAGCAGTTATAAGGTTTAAATATGCCAATATATGGATCTTAAAAAGTCCTTTAAGTGTTGAACTCGTTTTCTTATTTGGCAATGACCTTAGTTACTTTATTACATAATTATTGAGTTATGGTCATGGATATTGATTTTGCAAATGGAATTTTGATTGTATTAGATACTGTGTCACCTGCTTAAAGTAAGAACCAGAATATAATAGCCAATATTAGAGACATTACAAAGAAAACCTTTGACTGAATTCTTCTGTAGGTTCTAAACCATTAATTGTAGCTTAATTTATACAGTTCCAAGATGCAAGCCTGCACATATATGTGAAGAGGATACTACATACCTACAGTGATGAATTACAATTTTTATACATTAAGAGGAAAATATGGAAATAAACTAATTCTATTCCCGTGATTACAGTTTCTTTCAAATAAATCTCCTGCTCCTAAAAGTGAACGAACAAGTAACTAGAAAATTTTCAGGGTTAACTTAATTTGCAGTTGCAATATAGATATAGTTTTATAGTTCTATAGTTTTATAGTTGAATACTGTCATAGATTTCATATTCCCAAAAAAAGTTTTAACCACAAAATTTTTATTTTATCCTGCAGCATCAGGTGACTAGTAAGAATACACAGAAGAATATTACCTTCCTTAAATAAATAACATTACCAGTGTTTATCACTAAATGGCAGTTCGTAACGAGGATAGTACAGTATTAATGAAGTGCAGCTAACAACGAGAGTTAAGATGTCAACTGCAATAGAAAAGACTGAAAGCTTATTCTCTTCACCTTGTGGATTTGCTTGCTGGCTATGAAAAATTTAGGCCAGGAATCTTTTTTAATTCTCTGAAATGCTTCTTGACACCGAACAGTCATGAGCAAGGAGTGAAAGAACATATTCATGGGTTTTTGGTTGAACAGTGCATTTCAGATGCAGTTCTTCCAAGTTTGAACTGCCTCTTTGCCACAAAGAAGCTGATTTACTGTACACGAACCAAACAGTCTTCAGGAATGGTGGAAACTAGAAAGCTAATTAAATCTACAGGCTGTTCTTCAGTCCTGGGGGCTAATTCTCAAGTGCGAGTCATGACTTGAATCCCTGCTATCTGTGAATTATCCATTCCCTGTATGATCCTAAACAGCAGATACTAGTATGAAACTAAAGAGTCAGCTGAAGTGGCCTTCAGGTAACAGCTTCTCAAGAAAGCTAAAAGAAAGCTAGTAGTTGGGTTTTCAGTATATTACCTTTAAATTTCAATTTTCTTTTTAATTTGGGACAACAGTAACCTGCAAATTCTCTCTCCAAGATTATGAGAGAGAAAAAAACTGGTAGACAACATGTTTACAAAGGGTTCATTTTAGTACTATAGTGGTTGAACCCCAACCAGCAACTAAGCAGCACGCAGCTGCTCATGTCCTCCTCCCCCATAGTCCGGTGGGATGGGGACAAGTATCGGGGAACAAAAAGTAAAACTTGCAGCTTGAGAAAAGAACGGTTTAGTAATTGAAGTAAAAGGTGATGATGATGATAATAATAATAATTATCATTATTTAATAATAATTATTAATAATAATGAAAAGGAAGGTAACAAAAAAAGATAGATAAAAGCCAAGAAAAGACAAGTGACACACAATGCAATTGCTCACCACCCACTCACTGATGCCCAAGCAGCGATCAGCCCCTCTACACCAACTCCCCCCGGTTTATGTACTGAGGATGATGTTCTACGGTATGGAATATCCCTGTGGCTAGTCCAGGTCAGCTGTCCTGGCCATGCTCCCTCCCAGCTTCTTGTACACCGGCTCACTGGTGGTGCATGGGAAACTGAAAAATCCTTAACTTAGGATAAGCACTACTTAGCAACAACTGAAACATCAGTGCGTTACCAAAATTCTTCTCACACTGAATCCAAAACACACTGTACCAGCTACTAGGATGATAATTAACTCTGCCCCAGCCGAAACCAGGACAATTCCCTATAAGAGTGATCACTTAAGGAGAAACTGGGTCCACTTACAAAATAAAAAATAATTTAGAAACCAGACATTTATCTACCTTTAAGACATCAGTTCATTTAGAAAAATAGAAATTGTCTTTTTTTTTTCCAGTAGAAAGTATCAAATCCTGAAAAGAGTTGCAACTCTCTTCATAGGTGGCAATAATTCTGGAAAACAGCATTAACAGGCCTATAATAAAAAGCAAGCATGTTTTGACCCTAATCGGATACTGAACACATTTTTCAAGAGTGGCAGAAGGATTGTTAAGTACTTTCCAAAGTTTTAACAAATGAAGCTCTGTTTTCCTAGGGGCATAAGTCTCCTTCTCTGTATTCCCCTTTACCATTCATCCATCCTGTCAGGCATCCTTTCCAAACCAGCTTGGACTTAAGCACGTAGTAGCTGGTTAGTTGGCTGATGCTAAATCAAGCATCTAACAGCAGAGCTTTACCTGTCTTTCCCTTGCTGTGAAATACTTGAAACTAGACTCCAAATAGCTTTGGACAAACAATGCATAGTTCACTGGTTTATTCTCACAGTTCTTCCAATATAATTATATCAATCACATCAATCAAACTGCCATAGAGACTACATAGGCTTTTTCTTTGCAGTTTATAGAGAACTTATTGGACATCTTGGAATTCACTGCCATAAAACATAAGATGCATCTTCCTTAATTACTGGGTATGTGATATGATTCACAAGCCATTCACAACTGTACACAACCTTCAGCGTTCACAGTGACTCGATGCATGATATTCCTTGGTTTGAATTATTGTAATCACTGTTTATTCCATTAATTTAGCTATGTGTTTTATTATAAATGGCTCTGGCAACTCTTCTAAAGGAAGAGGCTTCCTGAAAAATCAAGTGAAGGGAACTGAGTAGATACTAAGAAGAGGAGACACAGGTTATCATTGCAAGTACCTTGGGCTGGGGACAGGGAATCCCAGAAAACTGAATGTAAAGCTTCTTATACTCATGTCGTGGTTGAACCCCAGCCAGCATCTAAGCACCACGCAGCTGCTCACTTACTCCTCCCCACCCACTGGGATGGGGGAGAGAATTGGGAAAGAAAAAGTAAAACTCACGGGTTGAGATAGAGACAGTTTCACAGGACAGAAAAGAAGAAAATAATAATAATAATAATAATAATAATAATAATAATAATAATAATAATAATAATAATAATAATAATAAAAGGATTGGAATATACAAAACAAGTGATGCACAAGGCAATTGCTCACCATGCACTGACCAATGACCAGTTAGTTCCCAAGCAGCGATCCATCCAGGCCAACTCTCCCCAGTTTATATACTGGGCATGACATCACATGGTATGGAATACCCCTTTGGCCAGTTTGGGTCAGCTGCCCTGGCTGTGTTCCCTCCCAACTCCTTGTGCCCCTCCAGCCTTCTTGCTGGCTGGGCAGGAGAAGCTGAAAAACCATTGACTTAGTCTAAACACTGCTGAGCAACAACTGAAACCATCAGTGTGTTATCAACATTCTTTTCATCCTGAACCCAAAGCATAGCTCTATACCAGCTACTGGGAAGAAAATTAACTCTATCCCAGCTGAAACCAGGACAACACAGAAAACTTTCCAGTTCACAATTAACATATCATTTTTAGTTTGTTGTTTATATAACCAACTAATTTGCTTACATGATGTTAGTAGAAAACAGTTAAGGGAAGAAGAAGGGAATATTTTTTTAGCAGAACTACATTTGCCAAAATTAAAAACCACTTTCTATTGACATTGTGTATTATATATAAAAATAGGTATTGAATATTCACAACCAAATAATGCCTAGGAAGTGTTTAACAAGAAGAAGCTATTAAGAAAATTTAATTAGATAATGGTTGCCTAACTTATTGTGATGTTCATTTATAATGTGATGAAAATATTCTTACAACCATCCACATTGTCTAAGATCTTAGATGCCATGCCACTGCATTTGCATTCCTATAACAAAAGACTTCATTTCCTTGAAACATGTTATGGCCTGGCCTCATTAATTCAGAAAAAAGAAAATACAATTAAAGAAATCTTCAGGGGTTCTAAAGTCATCTAAATTTTGTGCTAGTTAATGACATGTGATATTATTAGCTTAACTTAATCCTGTTACTTTACTGTGTTATATATGAACTATTCACATTTTAATCTGAGTGTTTTACTGTAATTTCACAGTGAGAAATTCAGATGCAGAGTCAGAAGGACATTCTTGTTTTGATTGTTACATCATGAAAAAATTCACAGCACCTTCTGGTGGAATCAATGCAGTCATTAAGACTAACTTTAAAACAATTCTACTTTAATATTTTCTCTAAATATCCATCATATCTGCTCTCTTACGAGATGAAGTCAGTAGCAAAACAACAATCTTTCTCCCTAGCCAAGGAAGACAGAAGAAGCAAAGCAATAACTTATGTCATAGATAATTAATTGCTACATAAAGCCAATATATATGTATTATACTTGTGAATCCACTTCACTCTTCTTGCTTAAATCCTTCCTTAAAATTTTCATATGCAGTAATATCTAAAAAAGTTCCTGTTAACAAGTTACTAGTGTCCTGAGACCATTTCCTTTCACATCTAATATGCTTTGCAGTTTCTATCATTTCTTTCATTAGTGGGATGCATACTTGGAGAGATTGTCCTTTTATTTGCTGGTAGGCACTGTACAAAAGAATGAAGTTCATGGTTGGCTTTTGAAACAATATCATTGTATAAATAATTATTGACTTTTTATCTTCATACAAATAAAATAAAAACATTATCATAGGAATATATAACTATTATGTTTACAACTTTAAGCAACTGTCTAAAAATATTAAATATATTATTGTTAAATGACTTTAGTTGCTTGAGATCAAGTTCACGGTTTTTAACATCTTACTGCTTGTCACCAAACTCCTGTGGCATGTTCTTAATGACTTCTCTAGGAGATTTGCTTGTGCACAAAAGCCTGGCCAGCACTTAAAGCATCTAGTTTTAAATAATTATAAAGAATGACAATATTTGGTTTAATATGTTAGAGAATATTCACTTTTCACATTGAAAATTACATGTTACTGACGAGGCAAAATAAACAGATGCAATGTTTGGCTAACGGAATATAATAAATCATCCCTTTAATATGCATTGTTGCATATTTTCTAGAAGATTATAAACAACAATGGTATAATTTGATATTAATATGTATGAATTTATCCCAAAACTGCATTGTCATATTAATGATTTAAGGAGTTGTTTGTTGAGCCTGATCAATGTATTGATTTAAACATGTAGGAATGTTCCTGTTACTTAGGCAGCTTCCTTTTGTTATATCAAGAATAGTAATTTTAATGGAGAAAAGCACAATAGAAGATGATTGATTGTCTGCTTTTGTCATGGAGATGAATTATTGCAGAATGCGAACATTAAAAAAATGAAAGCATTGTTCTATAAACTGTCCCTTGATTCTTTGCTCATTTTGGTGTATTGTTTGCAGACTGTGGCATAGGCTAATACAAAATAGCATAGTAAATAAGGCATTTTGCCGAAGTCAAATTACTTTCCTCACCAATGAAGCCAGGCTTTCAAAAAATCAGAGTACTGGCCTGCATACTACATATAAAATCTACAATTTAATCTATGCCAAAAGCAGAGTAACAGAAAGTTCGCATAGCTATTATCACTATATTAAATTAGTAATGAGAGAACATAATGAAAGATGAAAAACTTTATTTAAGCCATAATGGAAAAGCTGCTCACAAGCAACACAAATTAAAAAGTAATACATTTAGTTTTAGACAGCTGGTAGAAATAATTATATTTTTACTTAATTGTCAGTAATTTGTGAATGAAGCCAATTTTTTCTGTGTGTTTTTTTCTTTTACTCAAGACGAATCAAACTGTGGTCTTAGAACTGCCATACAAATGATAGAAATGAAGAAAATAAGGAAAAATTAGTGTTGTGTGATCTAACATACCAACACTGGATGACACAAGTTTGTGCGCGCAATCCCTGTCCAATGGATTCAAATAGTGGTCTGTAACAAGACACAACTATTCTAAGTGCAGAGTTTTTTTAAATACTTGAATTTCTAATAAAACAATAAAATTATAAAATAAAGTCTAGGATTAGTCTTATTTTTAATGCCTCCAGGATTCAAATGGAGAATCCTCTTCAAAGGCCCCTGTAGGAAACCATTGGATTTCATTTAATTATTAAGTTATTTTACTGAGGTTGATCTGGAAACAATATTACAGAGGCTGTGAAAAAAAGAAAATCAGATAAATCTAGCAGTCCCCTTTTTATATCTTTCTCTGATTCACTGCTACCGTATTCGCTTGGAGACAGAACACTTCATTCTAGATACAGCTATCACCTGGTGTTTGCTAAATTGCTGTGAAATTCTTGCAACAGCTGTTTGTTCCTGGGGAAACATTCACTTCATATTGCTGCAATAAACTGATCATTGCCAATTAAATGCCCATTAATTGTGTAAGCAAGGATTACTGCCAGATGTTTACATTAGAAAGAAAAATATCCTTTGCTATTTATTTTCCACTTATAACCATCCACTTTCATGTAGATAATTATATGAAAGTGTTCTATTTTTTAAATATACTACAAATTTGTGTTTGAGAATTAATAAAATACACAGTCTCCTTGGAATTTGTTTAGAAGGATACTAATATATAGTCTTAGCACATGTAATTAAAAATGAAATTTTTATTTAAAACTGAACAGTGTATACTATACACAGTTTTCTATTAAATTCATTTCTAATACTTATTGATAGATTTAAGTTTTCCAAAAAAATTAATTTACTTCTACTGGAAAATAGCTTTTTCAAGAGATGGCCAAACATATCTCCCCACCATCCCCTGCCAACTTGTAAACTCTGTACAACACCAGAGATTATGAAAAAAATCTCTGATGAAGACCTCTGTCAGGAATGGCTTGTAAGGGTTTCCCTTATCATCTGAACTATTAAAGCAGTTTTAAACAAAGATATACTAGAAGGCTGCAGAACCATGTTCCTACAATGAAAGCTTGAGAAAGCAAAGTTGCAATTCCAGGTACATCATTCTGTTAACCACTGCTCACAAATCATTGTCCTGGTTATGGCTGGGAGAGAGTTAATTTTATTTCTAGTAGCTGGTATAGTGTCATGCTTTGGATTTAGGATGAGAAGAATGTTGATAACACACTGATGTGTTAGACTAAGTCAAGGGCTTTTCAGCTTCTCCTGCCCAGCCAGCAAGAAGGCTGGAGGGGCACAAGGAATTGGGAGGGGACACAGCCAGGGCAGCTGACCCAAACTGGCCAAAGGGATATTCCATAGCGTGTGCATCATGCCCAGTATATAAACTGGGGAGAGTTGGCCTGGATGGATCGCTGCTTGGGAACTAACTGGTCATTGGTCAGTGCATGGTGAGCCCTGTGCATCACTTCTTTTGTATATTCTAATTCTATTATTATTATTATTGACATTTTATTATTGTTATTATTATAATTTTCTTCTGTTCTGTCCTATTAAACTGTTCTTATCTCAACCACGCGTTTTACTTTTTTTTACCGGTTACCTCCCCCGTCCCACTGCAGGGGACAGGGGAGGAGTGAGCAAGTGGCTGCGTGGTGCTTAGTTGCTGGCTGGGGTCAAATCACGACAATCATAGAATCACAGAATCCTAGAATGGGTTGGGTTTGAAGGGACCTTCAAAGATCATCTAGTCCACACTCCCTGCTGTGGGCAAGGACATCTTCCACTACTTCACATTGCTCAAAGACATATCCAACCTGTTCCTGAACACTTCCAATGATGGGGCATCTACTACCTCTCTGGGCAACCTGTTCCAGTGTCTTACCACCCTCAGCATAAAATATTTCTTCCTTATATCTAATCTAAATCTACCCTCTTTCAGTTAAAACTGTTGCCCCTTGTCCTGTCACTACAGGCCGGTGTAAAAAGTCTCTTGTCTTTCTAATAAGCCCTCTTAATATATAGAAAGGCAACAAGAAGGTCTCCCTGGAACTTTCTCTTCTTCAGGCTGAACAATCCCAACTCTTTCAGCCTGTCCTCATAGGAGAGGTGCTCCAGCCCTCTGATCATTTTTGTGTGCCCCCTCTGGACCTACTCCAACAGGTCCATGTCTTTCCTGTGCTGAGGACCCCAGAGCTGAATGCAGTGCTGCAGGGGGGGTCTCACCAGAGCAGAGCAGAGGGGCAGAATCCCCTCCCTCGACCTGCTGGCCACGCTGCTTTGGATGCAGCCCAGGATACAGTTGGCTTTCGGGCTGTGATTGCACATTGCTGGGTCATATCCAGCTTTTCATCCCCCAATACCACCAAGTACTTCTCCACAGGGCTGCTCTCAATTCTTCATCTCCCAGTCTGCACTGATACTGGTGATTGCCCCATCCTGGGTGCAGGATCTTGCACTTGACCTTGTTGAACTCCATGAGGTTCACATGGACCCACTTCTCCTGTCTGTCAAGGTCCCTCTGGATGGCATCCTACCCCTCAAGTGTATCAACTGCATCACTCAGCTTGGTGTCATGTGCAAATATTTCTGTAGGACAAGTTATTACCTGCACTCTTAGTCATACACATACCATAATACCCATAAAAATGCATTGAACAAATGCACTTCATAGTCCATAGTCATCATATTTTGAATTAAATTTTTGTATTCCCATCAACAAGGCCAGTGAACAAAAATTCAAAACTAGTAAATAAAATAGCCAAGTTATTGACATAGTTAAAACACACCCCAAAATTTATAGCCATTCACTACTATCAGAGTTAGACTAAAGTAGTTATGCTTACTAAAATGTACATAGCAGGGCCCGGATATAGAGGTTGTCCACCAACTCAAACCACTGAGCTCAAAATGAAATTTCACAAAAATACTGAGCACAGAGGATCCACCACTTCTGACTGTCAAATTTCTCCATCCAACTATTGAGTGTATCCTCTCATAATATCCACAGTCTCAGACCCAGATTCAAAATAGCCCAAAATTACACACACAGTTTTTATGAGCAATGCGCAGTATTTTCATTAAGGTTTTTCTGAAAAGTACTGTGAGAACTGGGAAAGCCTTTGGAATTCCATAGGTGAGGTAAATTTATCACATCTCCTCAGGCAAACAATCACACCTTGTCTTCACCAACTAAAACATGAAGTAACTGTGATGCCATTGATGGTCAAAACACAGTGATGCAAAAATGTACAGACAGGTCTTTCCGTAATTATAAACAGAAAATGAGATGATTTTCTGCTGAAATACTTCTGGAATCAGTTCTTATCCCAACTTTATTTAATTAGCATTAATTGAGGGATACTGTATAACTCTCAATTTGAAAAACACGAGGAATTCAGATGAATATATGTATTTACAGAAGAGTATATCAACCAGAATTACAAGATAGGAAATGTTGGGATAGAAAAGCATTCTCAGTATGGGTTGGGTTTTTTTTTCCTTTTTCTGATCTTGAAAAGGAGCAATTCTGAAAAAGTGTTAGAGTTACTAGTATTTTTCTCAGCTGAATAAGAGCTCTCAATCTGATGCCATCTTTGTTTATACTACTTATATAAAGTGCAACGTGAGGTAAGAAGAAAGATTACATTAGTTTCAATATGGTGTTATGGCTTGATCATTTCCTGCACTCACAATTCAAAAGAGATGTGGAAGACCTTGGGTAGTGTTGGGAGAAGAACCATGGGCGATTCAGGACTTGAAAAACATGCTTGTTAAAATGTAATGCTCAGAAAGGTTTTTGATCACTAATTACAGGTAATGCCAACAAGACTCAGTCAAAATATTTTCAACTTCCCTTTATGAAAAACTGATCATCTATCAGGTAAGGAATTTCCTCCTGAATTATTGGGTATTCTGAATTTCTTACCTCATTTCCACTCTTAAATAAATATATTGTTAACAATCTGCTTCAGAAGGAAAACAAACCCTGAAATTTGAAATTTTCTTCATAAAGCAGAATTCCAATTTTCTTGCTAATTTTAAATTAGAGTGAACTGATCTTATTCAGTGAGCAGAGTCATAGACCAACTGACATTTCCTAATCAAGGCTTATTTACATTAATCATAAAGTTTTAAAATCACTCAGTGGACAGAATTCAGTGCTATATGAACTCAGGTCAAAAATAGAGTGCAAACTTTTTGCAGAAATTAACTGACCAACTGGAACAATTTAACTGAGGATTTTTATAGATTTTTCTATGTGTAAAATTTAAAAGCAATATATAATAATTTTAGTTTTTGCTTCCTTCCTCATCTCATTTTCTTTTTGAGCAGGAATTCATTCAGGAAGTTCCTATGGATTGTGTCACATGAAAGCTTAGAATGAATTATAACTATTATCACTTTTAGGACCTTTTTCCTAACAGGACATGACTTTTTTCCTGATGCAGAGCTAGATTATTCTTCCCTACTGGTTAATAAATAAGATGGCAACATAAAGGATATAAACAAAGAAATGCAGTATAAACCTGTAGGAAAGATAAAGCATTACCAGTCCCTCTTGCCATGCAAGCCAGAGACAGGCACAGGAATCGGTCTGCTGATCCCCATCTTGCACAGGCCAAAGCAAGGGCTAGCAACAAAATTGGTTTATGTTCACTGTTTACATTTACTGTGAAACAACTTGAACAGAAATAAACAATATCTACCATGCAACTGCAAACTAAAGAAAACACACATGCTGTCTTGCAGTTTGGGTTTTTTTTAATGCACCTGTATAGTAATCTATGCCCAGATAAACTCTAAAATACATCTGTCAAATAGCCTAACAGGTGTGAAAGCACAAAAGAGCAGAGAGAGTCAGGGGGCACGTGTGAGTGTGTATGATATATATGTATGTACACACATATACTCACCTATACTTCCTGTGTACATACATGTGCAAAATGGTTGTTCAAGATACTGAAGACAGACAAAAACTGACTAGATAGCATATTGTTTATTTCAGCATACTGAACCACACACCCCCTTTGGAAGGTGATCACAGGACACGCTCCGAGCTGTGGAAGATATAAAGCAGCAGCATCTGGCTCCTTAAATATCTCCACAGGCACTTGTAATGGCATCTTTGAAGTCATCTGTGCATCTGTCACATGTTTAGTCTGCTCATTGACTGCCCCAGCTGAGCATCATTTTGATTCTTTCAGACGTTGAATAATCTGAGAATAAATTGCAGGAAAATCCCTCATAATATCATACACATGCTCTTCCAAAATTAATAAGGGGACAGGGCACTGCTTCATTCTTACATCTGATTATTTTTTTTAACTGATGCTAAGCCTTTCATTTAACAACTGCTTCAGTGTGATCATAGTCTGCACAGTTTTTTCTGAAACCCATCTAATACTGGTCAAGAGATAAAAATAACTATCAACCCCTTATCTCAACTGTAAAAGTCATAGGAATTATTCCTTCCACTGATGGAAATAATAAAATTCAACATTGTGTGTGTCCTAATGGTTAAACTGCTGGAGAAGAAGATTTTTTCTTTTGTGTTTTCCCTTGCTATTTTATTATTCAAATTCTCTTCTGAAGACTAATTCTGATTTAAAGACCTAGATAGAAAATGCAGAATAGGGAACAGTGATAATACGTTGATATAAAAGGTGAGCATTTTACGCTATCTGATTTCACAGTTATGATCTTAAAACATCCCACAATACATTTTCATCTCATACATTCTTCCTTTTAGGTCTGTGACAAATTACCTAGCGTGAGGATGGTAAAGATGGAATTCCATTTTCCGTCTACATGAGTCTGAATATTCACGCCTTAGAATTAGCCCGTGGCTTAGTTAAGTTATGGACTAATTTGGCCAGTTTTTCCAAAGCAGTAGGATGCAGCAGGAGGTGCTTTGCCATAACAGAATTTTGGAGTCTGGGCAACTGGGACTGAAGGAAAGAGGAAGATCTGCTGAGGGAAATAAAGACGGTATTGGAAAAAAAATTATCTTCTGTGCTAAGTCAACAGGAGTTAACAATCTACAGAGAGGAAAAGGAAGTAGCCACATGTTTGCATGCTATAATCAGGTCTAGCACCCTGTATTTAAGAAAAACGGACTTCTCCAGAGCTTCCCCAAAATCACCTGATTTGTAAGAATGCAGGAACAATTTCCTAAACGGGTTGTTTAACCCCACTCCTATGCAGACATGTAGGCCTTTTTATACTTGTTAGGAAATCTGCCTTCTCTAAACAGTGGATTGGAAATGCAAAGTAATTATCCTACTATTAAATACTTACATTTTTCTAGTTTAAAGTCAAAATTCTTTTTTATTTTTTTTAATTTTTACACTGAAAAGGCAACTATGTATCTCTTCAATTACACTGAATTTTCAAAATACACAAAATGCAATAAAAATAATTCACAATGGTTTTCATCTTTCCCAAGTGTTTACTCTGGCTTCTTTACACGAAGAGGTATCATGTCCTTTCTAATTTTATTCTTCTTAGCAATACTTAACTATTTCCAGGTTTATGTATTTATTTAAGGGGATTGAAACTCTTTTTATCCTATGAAGAAACATAATCAAATTTTAGTGTTAAGCATAACTCCTGCCACCACCTAAGGCCCCCCCCACGTACTAACCAGAAATAACCAAAAGTGGAGAAACTTGGCGATGGCATGTGAACACAGCACAAAACAAAGGGGGAAGCTTCCTCAGGGACTGGAAACAGAACAGAAACTCACGTATGGCACTTTGCCTGAGCTGATATACTCCAGTTTTTAGATGGGTGAGATAGTCTTAATTGAATGCAACAAAGCCAAGACAATACACAAATCTCAGGACTTGAAGAATAGGTCTACCTTGCACTGTGCAGAAGATACCATAACTGTCATGCCAGCACATGCTGTCTGAAAGCTTATAAGTTACACAGCAATTGCAGCTTCTCTTTTGGTAACTGCTTAGCCTTCCTGGGTGTACTTACCCTGCCCTATTACACACACAACACTTTATGTGTTTGAGTGTTTAAGGCAAAGCTAAAGGGGTTTCCAAATACATTAAAGTCTATGAAAAATTGTCCATGGTAGAGATGTTCAGGAAAGTCACATGACCCTTTGGCAGGTAGAAGAGATCGCCTTATCCTAAATGTAATTTAACTGCAAATAATCAGGATAGGAAAAATTTCTTAACATAAAGGCATTCCCCTCTTTCCTCCCACAATCTCACCCCTACTGATGACTCTGCAGGTTCATCTTCTACATTGATGTTTATCCCTCACATTTGCCATGGAGATATGGTCAAGAGGTTGCACCTTAGGATAGCTCAGGTTGGAGGCAACTTCAGTGGATCCCAAGTCCAACTTCTTGCCCAAAGCAGGACCACCTATAGAACAGGATGTTCAGAGATTTATCCAGTCAGGATCTAAGAACCTCCAAGGACGGAGACAGCACAGGCCCTCTGGACAAACTGTTCTGATGGCTGAGCACCCTCGAAATTAAATTGTCTCTTGTCCTCCTGCCATGCGTCACCATGAAGAGCCTCACTCGCTATCTTTTTTATAACTTTCTCGTAGTTATGGAAAGGCTGCAGTTAGGTCTCCCCAAAGCCATCGCTTCTCTAGGCTGAACGAACTCCCTTCCCTCAGCTTCTCCTCCCACAGCAACTGCTCCAGCCCCTGACCATCCTGGCAGCTCTCTGATCAGTATCTTGCTCATAGGACAGGTCCCATATGGTCAGAGTATCTAACAAGTGCAGAGTGAAGGGAGACAATCCCTGCCCTAGACAGACTGGTTTGCTCCCTTCCACATAGCCCAAGGTGTTGTTAGCTTTCTCTGCAGGCAGGGCACACTGCTGGATGTCTAACAAGGCATCAGCTCGATGTCTAACAAGGTCCCCAGAACCCTTCCATGATAGTTGCTCCCCAGACAATCAGTCTCCAGCCTATAAAATGTGGGTATTTGTAATGCAGCTTATATTGACAAACTCCTTTATATAGGTATCAAATATGGTATTAAATGGTATAAAATAGTCTTCATCAGTATTGGACAGAAGGTGAAGTCTATTCACATCAGTTTCTGGAGTCTTCCTTCACTTGTAGAAAGAGGGAAACTTTCTTGTCAGTGTTACAGGGTAAAAGACCTTTACTCTTTTTACTTACTTTGATACCTTTTCTTTGTGGCTGAAAGATACATTTTCAGAAAACAGAAACCTTAATTCTTGTACAGTCATTTCAAAGTTTACTCTTTTTAGAAGAGCAAGGAAAAGCACACACACCATCACAAATGGGACAGGGAAGATCTGCATGGTCCCATCATCTCAAAGGTTCCTATTATTTCAGATCTCTGCTGTTCTACAGTGAAGAATACTTCTGAATTTCTGAACATCTAAGGCTCTATTTCGACCAAGTCAACTCTTTCAAAGCAAAAACTTCCAACTGATCTCACTATCGCACCAATGAGCGATCGAGAATAGCCAAGCTTTGTGTGATCTTCTGCCATATACTTTGAAACACTGGCAAAGTGGCAAATTATTTAAGATTTCTAATTCTCTACAGGCTAATAATACTTACGCTTTGATGAATTTACTGTTTATCCTTCATCTATGATAACAAAGAAAAGTTAAAGCATATATGACACATTTACTTCCAGTTTTAATTAAAAACAAAATAACAATACAAGTGCTCTGACACTGCTTTTCTAATTTAACCTTATTGTTTTGAAAATCATTTAACAGTTGTGTTTAATCACCACTAACACTCCACGTTGAACACGCTGTATCTTGTACTGCACTGAAAAGCAAAGCCTGATATAGACAGATGTACTCTATGATGCTACTTTGTATGTCAATAAAACTGACAGAACAAAGGAAGACGGAGAACATGTAATCCATTTGTTTTACAGGACCTCTACAGAGAAGACACAGCACCTGTTATTGAATCTTATTCAAATAACAAGGAAGCATTTAATAACTAGTGTCATGCTCAACACAAAAGATAAATGTAGACCACATCTATCATGGGTAGCAAACTCCAGCACAAATCCTCTTGATGAGCACACAGCTGACCTGGTACATCCAGGAGTTGCACCACAGCCTTATCGAAAGAAAATAGCTGCAGTCACCAAGTGGCATAGCTGCATGACCACAGACAGCCTGTGCTGGAGATGAGAAATGCCCTCAAGAGATCACAGCTTCCCATGAGAAGTTCGTTGCATCATGTGCCATTGCCCTTGAAGAAATTGCACATTTGTGAGTGAAGATATTTGGTCCTAAACCAAACCTATTGTTGACATGTATTAATATTTCAGATGCAATATTTCCTTTTTCTGCCTCTTCCTTTTTTCTTTTTTCTTGTCTGTTCAGACTACAATCTCATAGTATCTACCCAGAGAGGGTATATATTCTTTATGGTAATGATGGGTATAATAATAATACCTTTAGTAAAAGTAACTCATTCAGCTACTGAAGCAACATTTCCTAGCAGACATTCTCCATTATTTCCATGTTAAAAGATGTCATTTTTCTCTGTTGAAAGTTTATCAGCTTTGTACATGTGAAAGACAGCACACTGCTAGCCAGAAAAAAAAATGCGTATAACTTTATTTTTCTAGTGAGAAACTAAGCAACACTTTCAGGGCAAGATCATCCATCTTACATGTGCACCCCAGCTTGATTCTGAAACAGAATTCTCCTATGAAGAAGCTGTGTGGAAGAGGAGAGGGGACTCAACTTGTTCCTCAAATACTTCTAAGACTTTTTTAAGGAAAAAAAAATTGTTTACAGAAAAGTTCCAAGACATTTTTCTGCCTAGGAAGGTCTACTGAAGTACTTTGATGTACACACCTTACAAAGCAAGCAGCACACACACTTAGATGCAGAAAAGCCTTTTCTGCTCTGTGCAGTTATCTGCTTTAAAACTTTGAAAGGAAAATTTGCCCATTGATGAAAGCACTACAAAATCACAAAATGGATGATGGTGGAAGGGTACTCAGGAAATCATCCGGTCCAAACACTGTGCTCAAAACCGAATCACTTAAAGCAGGTTGCCCAGGAATGTGTCCATTCAGGTTTCTATTATCTCTGAGGCTGGTGACTCCTAAATATGTCTGGGCAAGCTGTCCAAGCTTTTGACCCCTTTCACAGTACAAAAGTGTTTTCTTATGTTTAAATGGAATTTCTTGTATTTCAGTGTGTGTGCAGTCAAAAGTCAGAGGTTCAATTTCCAATTGTGCCAGATTCTCTCTATAAACCACTTTCTGAGACAGGTTCCTTGTGAAACAGGAATAATAGTATCTACTCTCTTAGACTTGTGTTGCAGGATACACCTATTAAAGATTTTAAAGCACTCAAGATGCTCTGAAAACAGAGTTTAAATGAAGAGTTTTAACGAGGCAAAAAAGAAAGGTATGACATCCTTTGCTTCCAGGAAACGGGGTTTCAAAGATGGTCAGAACAGAGGTTCATAACACTTTTATCAAAACAATACTTGCTCTCCAGTAGATATTTAACTTGCTCATTCAGAGTACCAATGCAAACAGCATTATCAGCAAGGGAAAAAACTGACCAGGTTATTCACTGCTTCATTCACAACAAAAAATACTTGAAAAGGCAAAAATTTCTCAAGTTATGTAAATGGTGGAAATAACATGTAAGTTTAATATGAAATCTAATATCGTATTATTAGTGTCTAAATTCTATTTCTAAATTTCATATTCTAAGAACTTATATTTTTCAGAATCATATGTGCAAGGCAATATGACCATATATGTAATTTGCATACATAGATATTGGAGATACATTAACACTCTTAACAGGAAAAGTTAACCTACTCTCCTTTGTCCCCCTCCATCTCTTCCATGCCATTTGTTATGGGTTTGTGTGCTGCAGGTTTTTTTGGTAGCAGGGCAGGGGGCCACAGGGGTGTCTCCTGTGAGAAGCTGCTAGAAGCTCCCCCGGCTCCAAGTC
>VYZV01045327.1:20197-71713 GCA_013401275.1 Pandion haliaetus
AGAAAATTAATATTGAAGGAGGGAGGGGAGTGATCTGAAATCATGTCAGTTCATCTTTTTCACATGTAAACCTTCTTTGGCCTCTTAAGAACAAATTTGTCTTTGCATCCTTCCCCTATTTCTGTCATAATTTCTACATTTGTATGCTTTAAATATTAACTGAATGAGATGTGTCTCAGAAACCATATGCATGAAATCATGTTATTTGATATTATCCATCTCATAAAGGGCAGGACTTGCTGTTGCTTGCTGAGGAGCACACAGTATTAAACCCGTTTTTTATTTGCCAACATTTGTACTGATAGTAATCCCAATAAAAGCAGTGTTTAGATTTTATGTTTTGGGTTATGGCTTGTTGAATGACTTTTGAAAAGTTACTTATACTTGGGTTTCTTTATAAGTAAAATGACGATAATAAACTTTCAGGAGAGTTGTGGAGTTTAATGTCTTTGATGTATGTTGCTGTTACAGTCTGGAAGGGACCTACAAAAATGTGTAGTTGTATTTAAAACTTACAGGTATGTTAAGCTGAGCCCATTTAGGTTAGTATGGGATCTTTGTAGCTTGTGTGGTCAGGTTAGGGGGTGTGTGTGATGGAGAGCCATCATCCAGTGCAGCAGATCATGGTAAAAGTGAGTAAAACGTGGAAGCAGGGAGTAAAATCAAATTGGCATGAGTTAACTTTTCTAACCAGTGAGATCTGAAAGAAGGATTCCAGAGTTACCTAATGCCAGATAGGTGTGAGGCAGATTGTCTTTTAAAAATCTTCCCTCCCTGTCCCCTTCCTTTATGAAAGGGGTGAGGTTTACTTTGGTTCAATGGAGCTCCTGTTATACTGTGGTTACTTCACATAACCGAACATAACTTGCTGTGAAGGATTTTCTTAGAGCCTGCTACTGACTATGAGAATCCACTGAAGGATTGTCTTGGGTTATTTAGCTTTTGAGCTAAATTCTCAATATTAGCAGAGCTGGCTGGCAGAGTTAGTCTCCAGTACCCTACAAGTTAATATGCCCATTGGTACATGTAGGTTCTTTACATGTTCCTGGTAGCTGGCTCCTTCATCATTTTGTTCTTACTGCTTGTTGGCTGCAGGTTAAAGCTAGCTGGATGTTTGTGTTACTACATTGCCACTACATTTTTGTGCTTAATCATTTGAATCTCCTGCAAAACAGCCCAAAGCAAAAAAGTCCAGTAAAACCCTAGCATTTCATTTTGGCCCAGCTGAATGGAAAGAAGTAGCTGGTTAGCCCGAAAGTGATCATCCAGCCAGCAGCAAGGTGGCTCCTGGGTGCTCAAAGGGGTGGATGTGGGCTTGGAAGAGTAATAGTTCCTTACGTGGGTTTCCTGAATTGGTTGTGGGATGCAGAAAGGTTTTCCAATGATGTATGTTTGCATTATGTGCCCTGAGACACAGGTGAGCAATGTAAGGTACAGGAGGGTCCCATCTGTGGTGGACTTGAAAGCACCCTTCTGTCCTGGGATACCCAGTGCTGTAGTTCTGGTTCATCCAAACACGTTCAAAAGGGAAATCCCTTGTTAAAATGAGAATGGATATTTTAAAAAATAGGTACTTGTTTAAAGTATTTGGAAGGGTTCATCTGGACTTCTGAGGTCATTCTTTGAAAACTTCAAAGCAGAAGGGAAAGGCCAGGGGGGAGAACATCCCTGACCGAGAATGTTCCACCAGCCAGAAAATGGTGCAAGCAGCTGTGATTCTTCCTTGGCCAGATAGCCACCTCCCTCATAGCCAGATGAAGTCAGGTGCACAGTCCTAAGATTGCTGGAGGTTATTTTTGTTCACCTCTCATTTAGTGCTTGTTTAGACAAATTTGAATCAGGGGTGTGATGAACACCCTTCATTTTTCCATTACCACTTCACATCAGAATTAGAGCTCTTTGTTTATCCCCCTGCTGATAGATAGTGTATGTCGTATGTAGTCGTGTTCTTATTTATTTTTCTTACTTCCTTTAGAGTGCAGAACAAAGCCAGTCACAAATTCCAAAGGAAACGGTAAGAGCTTTGTCTTTTCCATACTGGAAGACTCCCAAATGTTTTTAAATTGATATGGCACTTTTCCATCAAAGTTTCACAGATCCTCCTTTCACCTTATATACTGTAGATGGCTCTCTCTAGCTTTACATTTTAAATGCACTTTTTAATGTAATTTCAAATACTGTTTGAATATTATATACAATTCAGTTAATACGCCTGTTCAAGTGCTATTTGAAATTACATCTTTTATACACAGCCAAAGGCCTAAAGTTGGATTGATAAGAGTGGACTGTTAGCTTGGGTTACTTGTTGAAACTAATAGATTAATCATGATTATATGACTGAAACCTGAGATACAAACACAGGAATTAGAAGGTTTGGATTTCAGTCTCAATTGTATCCTCATAGCAAACCACTGTTTGTTAGTTATTTTTAAGAAACTATAAGGAAGTAATATCAAGTTTAACCCTTTGAAGGCTGTAACAGGTTTGTATGTGATGTATCAGTGAGGCTGTATATTGAGGTTTTATATTGTTTATATACATCATTTTAGTTACTGGAACAGTATCAATCTTAATACATGTACTAATATATGTTAAAAGTTTTTCTAAAGTAAAAGGTTTATTTTACGAAATATTAACAGAGGATATAACAATAATATATTACCTTAAAGGTATACTGTATCTTAGTTAAAAGCATACTTCAGGAAGCTTTATTCAATTAGTACCTATTTGAAAATTAAATAATAAATTAGATTATGGAGAAATTAGGAGGATTCGTTCTGGGATTTGAAATTAGTTAGGCTGCTGAAAAAACAGAAAAAGCTTGTCTAGATGATTCAGAATGCCTTACCAGCAATGGTGAGATGGTGTCTGGGATAAAAACAGTCAACACTAGGTAAAAAGAGGTAAGAGTCATCTCAGTGAGATAGTCAAGGGCACATTGGTTGATACTATTACTGTTTCAGGCCAATGGAATGTAACTGCTAAAATGGGTGTTTGGGTTGAATGTAGCAATATTCACTTCTATCCCTCCGGCTTTTGATGTCCTTCTAGGCTGAAAGTCATCTGCACAGGGGCTCTGCAAAATCGTGGGTGTATCATTGCTTCAGACATGCCTCGCAGTATCTTTTTAGTACATCTCATTAGAGTACTTATGTTTTTATCTTCATAGTTTCTTATCACGTACTGCTGATATGTAAGGAGATTAAAGATCAAAGCCCAGGACAGTATTTCTGCCTGTAATTGAATACAATTGGGAATAATTCATGGGTGCAGCCTTATAAAAGTGTCCTGATTTTAGGAGTTGAAATTCTGCCCCAAAACTTCATTAAGATTAGGCAGATTGCCTACAAGGTGTTTATATAAATCAGTTGCTCATCTGTTGCAAAGTTAGTGTTTTGCAGCAAATTCCATGGTGAAATCCTTTCTCTGCCATTTTTGGGACCAACACCCTGACTTCATCTAAGGAAAAAACAAAAGAAAATAAGTATCTCTAACTTTTTCTCCATAGTTGTGAGCTAAAAATTGCTTGTTAACCAGGATTAAGCAAGAGGGACAGGGAGGGTATGAGTAGCTAGGGATTTCTGAAAAAACAGCCAGAAAGCCCTAGCAAGCCTTGGAAATAAAGAAGTGAATTGGGAAACGTGGAGATACACTTGGTTGGTGAGGGAATGAAGCTAGAAAACTGGTCAATACAAAAACGTTTCTTGCATAATGTCTTGGGTTTTTCATTTGTTATGAGGTGGGACTTTTTTGTTATTTGTTTGAAGACTCAGAGCAACAGTGATCAATGGTAGGAACAATAGGTCTCTCTGAAGTTGCCTGTTCCTGGGTGGGAATAAAAAATGGGCTAAATGTGAAAGGTGTCAGTGGATATTTATAATGCACAATGCTTTTGCATTTACCTCCCTTCTAATCTACTTTGCTTTGGGTAAGTGTCATACTCCAGTTGTACAGAACTAATTTTCCTCAGGTGCACATTAATAATAATCACACACTTAAAAAAATTATTATTATTTTTGAAACTATTTTTCATTGCTTTCCTGTATTGTCCTTGGTTCTGCCTCAGTCCCTATTTATTCCTCCTCTGTCTACTTTTCAGGTCTGAGATTTCTAATCTTGCAATTTCTGTTTCTGTGCCTACTCTGATCTTTGTGCTGTTAGTTGTGAGGTTTTAGTCTCCAAGTGTCAAGGACTTGATAGTAGAAAGCAAAGAAAAAACAAACAAAACAAAACAAAAAGTAGCATGATGAGAGCAAGGAAGCTATAGAAATGAGAGAAGTGAAATAGAAGTCTGTTTTTAATTTAAAAGCAAAATTATTTTAGGGTTTTTTTTGTTGTTATGTCTTTGTGTGGAAATAGAAGAAAAATGCACCTTTGAAATTAAAAAAGAAAAAAAACCTTGAGAAATGAAGGCCTGAAATAAAATTTATTTGTAGACCCCAAAAGAAAAGGCCTACTTTATCAACACATTATTAACACTCAGGGGTTACATTCGTGTCACTGTTACTTTGAAATGGTTTACAGTAATACTGTTGCACTTGGATGCAGTAGTTAGAGTCTTCATGGATGTAATAAAAGAAAAGCTTGAAAATCAGTTTTTTCTTAATTTATTTGTGGCCTGAAATCCTTGAGAGAGTTACTTCTTACTACCCATATAGGAAAGCATATTACTTCATATTTTGCACAACATTGCAGAATACAGATTCTCATATTCTCATTCTTGAACGTCTGTATGAGGAGTTTTTGTAACTTGCTAAGCTCGCAGAATTTAAGCTTTGCTCTCCAGTTATCCATAAGCAATGCAAATTGCTAATGCAGCTTCAGCTTCTATCCAGTAACTGTGCCCTGGTGAAAACAGTACTGCTGTTTTTACCTTCTGTTTTGCTGATGAACAGAACAGGCGCCCCGTTTACTCCTGAAGCAAGGAAATCTCCTGTATCTTGGCTGAAAGATTGTTTCACCCAGCCACGAGTTTGTGCCATTTGTATAGCTGATGACAACATGGAACAGATGCACCTATTTCTAAACATGGTGATTATTTGGAATGTAGGAGATTGACCGTAATATGAAAACTAGTAATTTATCATTATTACATTTCTGTTTCTAAGCATAATTATCTTAATCTTGTTACAGAGCATTGAAATGAACTGTTAATTATGCTATGTAAAACATCTGCCAATTAATTTTTCCTCATACTCTTTGAAAGTCAATAGTGTTTCAGTAATATTTTGCTTTTACAATTGTCATTCACTGTTTGTTTTCTGAATTCAGAACCAGCAAGTTAACTTTCATGTAAGCATAATGCTAGAAAAATAATAATTATCATATAAGTAAGTATTTTATAGGGAATGTTGTCTATTGGTAAAAAGACATTCACAGTTAGGATTCAGGATTTCATTTCATGATTGTTGCACTCAGCAGCATGGGAAGGCTTCAGTTTTCTGTTCTCATTTGTTTTTCTGTCAAATTGCTGTAAGCAAGCAGAATGTTACGAATTTTAGTGCAGGATTCGTAACAGTGACATAACAGGAGCGGTTGTTGTGTTGGAACAATATATAAATGTTTAGCAGCCCTGGTACAAATTGCAAATGGGATTGCTTTTTAGTTTCTTCTGAACTTGAACATCTGATACTCCTGCTATTATCTAAATTTCATTTTGATCACCATGTTTTTTCAGAATCCAAGGATAATGTCATGGCTAAACCCATCAGTATTTTTGGGTTCAGTTGCTGTTCTTGCCATAGACTTTTCTGTGTGATTGTGAGTAAATTAGCTAGCTACTCCTTTTATGCAAGAATTCATCACCTATAGGAATGGGGTGATGCCACCAGGGTCAGAGGCATTTTGGAAGAACTAATGCATAATTATTTTTGTACGCTTCTTGTTTGCAACTTTTCATGTTATGAATATGAGAGACATACTAGCAAATGCCTAGAAAGACATAATTTATATTGATTAATGGACGGAAAATTCTTGGAGCTTAATCTTGGGGAAAAAAGCACTGTCAGTGTTGAGCTTTAAGATGGTGGTGTTTTGAGTGTGTGTGTGTGTGTGTTTTGTTTTTTACTTTTGGTGAAAAGCTGTTTGTATTACTTCAAGATACGTAGTCACTGGGTAAGTACTCATAGCTGTTTTTTAAAAAGCTGTAAGTTAAGTTCCCACCACTTCATATTTAGCATTTACACAGAAATTCAGCTTTTGTAGCAGCTTTGTATCATTCAGTTGATGCAACTCTTCCTTCACACAGAACCTTCTTTGGAGAACAGTTAAGAGCTTCATCAATTTCCATTGCTACAGTAGGTGATCCAAATGTCTAAAAATTAAGCCAAGATAGTACATTGACGAGTATCAGCCTACACTAACAGCATGCTGATATCGTTAGATAAAGAGTGATTTTACCAAAAGAGGAGAGGTTTGATGATTCAGCTGATGCTGTTACTTCCTCCGTGGTGTTTAGGAATACTGCAAATAACTGGTGCTGATTATTTTTATCCCTTTTTATCTTCTAATGGTGTGAGGCATAAGGGCAATTACAATATTTTAAAAGCCTTTTGTAGTGCTATTTTGAGTGGTTTCAGTTTATATTTTCAATACAGTTATGACATAAGAAACAGATCACTGGCCATATGAAAGAAAGAGGTAGTGAATGTGTGATCTGCAGGATAAGATTGTGTTTACGGTGTTTACAGTAGGAGGTACTCTAGCATTGAATAGCATGTTCTGGGGCATTAATGAGTAGAGCTGAGACATTAATTCCTAGTGAATAATTAATACAACAGTTGAGTGACTGTGTTTATGAATGCTCTTTGGGTAGTCTGAATTTCCTGGAACCTTCAGTGATAATCCACATAAACTTTTGTGTAATGCCTGTGCTTGGGACTGGCTCTCAGGCTCATAGTTTTGACTCCCTCATCTGCAGGTGATTTACCTGGGCTGCAGTGTGGCACACCCAAGCTGGCTCCATGCAGCACTGTGGGGCAGCTTTAGCTGTTTTCTCAAAGCTTGCATTGATAACACTTGCTGCCCAATTACTAATTTCGTGGGAAAATAGTGAGATGAAGTGGTTTGCCACTGTTGCCTGAAAGTCTGCAGCAGAAGTAGGAGTAAGACACAAGACACAGGTCAGTCCCAGTGCCCCGTTTCCCCCATTGCCTCACGTGGAACGTGTTTCTTGCCATGGACTTCTACAAAGGCATTATATCCGTTTCAACTTTGTTTTTCTGTCTGGCTTTTCCGGACACTCTCTATCTGTTTCTTTAGTCTGTCAGGTCTTGTACATCCAATAGGCCAGTGAGAGAAGTAAAAGATTTTTAGGGAGCTCTGTCATTAGTGTGTCGGACACTGAAGTTTTTCTTTAACAGGGGATAGTGCAGAGAGCTGTAGCTATAGGCTTCTTTGGCAGAGCAGACACCTGCTGTGCATCTAATCCCTTGGTTTTCACTTCTCTAGGATAAACATCTTGTAAAGAAATGAGGTTAGCGTTAATCGCGTATTTGTTTCAGAACATGCAGTAGGAGCACAAAGTTTGAGTAGGAACAACAGTTTGGAACAGGGTATGTTGGCCTGAATAAAGTACAGTCCTTATGGTGACAGCAACAGACTTGTCCCCGTGTGAAGTTCTGAGATGCATAACCAACAAAATATTTTTAGCGGTCTGATGAGTTGATTTGAAACATAGAATCTCAACTGCAGAATCTCAACTGCTTAAAGCAGTTTCTATGACAGCCCAGATCAGAGTGGTAGCGTTAGGGAGAATAATGTTAGCATAGGCAAGCGATGGCCACCTTCTAGAGATAAACAACAAACACGTGGATGTACTTAACCATGGGCTTTTGTAAAGCTTTGATTTTAATAGTAAATGAAAATCGCATGCTAGAATTTTTGTGCTTTGGAAAACATTTAATTTTTTCCTAAACCATTTTTTAATCCATCAAAAGCATTAAACTTGAAGACATTTTAGAATGTGGAATATGTTTTTTTATATGAAATTAAATCCTTAAAATGGACATAACTGGAAATGTAATGGGCCTGTTTTGCAGTATTTTCGTGAGCTAGCATTTCTGCATATAAATATGTACCAAAGTTAATCCACATATAATATGCAAAAAACTTTTCCTTGATGGGATTAAAATTAAAGCAGACCACATTTCCCATAAAATCTCAGAATTCAGATGTCGGTTTTGATATTTAGCAGCTGCTGTTTGATTTGAACAAGAGTGCAGTCTTTGCCAGATGTGACATATTAACTTAGCTAATATGAATAATGAGTCTCAGTGTATACGTGCAAATAAGATTCATTAGTGTTTATGTAACATATGGGAGATATTAAAATACTTAACTAAGGAAGAATTAGAAAAAGAAAGCAAGCATAAGAATTTTAGTTGTTTAGTTGGCTTAAGCCCTCTGTCTTTTTATAATTAGGTAAGTAGACACTTCAGGCCCTCATAACCTGTAATGCACATGATTGTTTGATTTAAAAAAAAAAAAAAGGCCTTGTTGTATTTCAGGAACAAACCGGGCTGGGGTGTGCATGTCACTGTTGGATCAGTAGCCAGGCTTTTCTCTGCCGGAGGTCCAGTTTTAAATCTGATTGAGCTTCTGTAGTTATATTTATCTTTAATGCCTATCCACGGCAGGATGCCTCAGCTCTCAGTTATTCCTCTGGAGGAGAGGCCTCAACTGAAGTTAGAGAGGTGTGTTACAGGCCACCTACATTGCTCTGTTTTCAGTACCTCCAGCAGTAATACATCTACATTTTTATAAGTACTAAACTTCACCCCCCACGAAACAGTTGTTGACCAAGGAAGCTCTTTTGTTTCCTTAGAGCTGTTTGATTTATGTTCTACATTTGTATATGTGATGGCATATGATGAAAGTGAGTCATCATCATTTGCTGTATCTCAGTTTAGAAGGTGGCCTGGTATAACAGCAATGTCACCCACCTAACTTGAAGGACAAAACCATTTGACTCATCTCTGATGTCAAAAATGTCTTTGCACAATAGCTAAGTGAAATCTTCTCTCTTGCATGTATCATGTGTTTTAAAATAAGAATACTATTTTGTTAGAGTAATACTGAGACAAATTTTATTGGTTTGCCAGTGTATAGGAGTTACGATTTCTTAGTATCGCGGGCACCTTGTGAGAAAGAAGGAAATAATGAGTGCTGTATTAAAATCTTCTAAAGATTGAAAATATCCTGGAAAAGGCTGTGATGTTAGGTTGGAATTCCCCATTATTGGAACCAAATGACTAAACCTGGGATTTTACAGTTGCCAGTCTTTTTACTTTTACAGCTTACGCTTCCTAGACCTGGTGAGCTCTTATGTCCATGGGACTTCAAATTCATCTTTCAAGAAGTTGAGATTCTCTGTCCGGACAAATTCAAAAGAAAGACGACACATTTGTGAGGCAAAAGGTTGATGGGTTAACAAAATAATAATTAAACAGAGGCTAACAGGCTTAGGGCTGTGATGTTAGAAGGCTGGACAAAACGGCATTTGGGGGCAGGTAAAGTGAATAGTGTAAATAGGGTCGTTGGAGGTGTTAGGTAGGATTTGTGCTATAGTTACGTAATTTATCACATGAATTTCACCATTGTGGTATATATAAGGGTGTGTTTGTACAAGTATATACATGTGCATACAAGAGCCCTGTAAATGTTTTCATGTACACGTTTTCATATACGTAACTTGGAAATATAGGCTACCCTTTAAGAATGGTGATGCAGAGCTTTACTAATTGCTTCTGTGAAAGGAAACAGGAGTGCATTGGATTTTTGCTGAGAGTCCTGTGATTAACTTATTCTTTTCTCTATACATAATCACAAGTAACTTGTAGACAAGTTTCAGTGACTTAATAGCTGCTGAGAAGACAGCAAGTCTAAGCTTGCAAGAGAATAAACTTTGCTGGAGAGAATGCAGCTGGATTTGTAGCTGCAGCAAGCCACTTCAGAAACTTGTCCCAGCTTGATTGAAAATTGCTTTCCCCGTTAAGTGGGAGTAGTTTTTTCTTTGCTTTTAGGTTTCTTTTTTCACCCACCTCATGCTGCTTACTCACCAGCTGAACCCTGATGAGATTTTATAAAGGGAAGAAGTCCCAAGCAAGAAATTTCTTCATAGTATTTAAAACATAGAAGGTCAGAGAGGAGATGCTGTTACTAATATAAGTTCGTTGCACTCTTAGTCCATTTTCACGTTGGTCATAAAATTGTCAGTTTTATGATCAGATCAGAAACCAATGTTATGTAGAAGAGAAAAGTAATTTCCCCCTTGTTTATCTTGGGGGGGGGGTGTGTGTGTGTTAATCTCTGTATATGTCGAAGCACTGCCATAAGTTTGCTCTAGTTGGGAAGTTTATCTTTAAATTTACAATATATTTATGCTGTATTTAAAAAGTGAGAAACTTATCTCAAATGTCATTTAGCATAAATTGATGCTAAGTATGAATTTGAAGCAAAAAAAAAGAAGACACCTACATATTTTATCACCAATCGAATTTTTATTACAAATTACATACTTGAGCAGCTTGCTTCATCCAGCCGAAGTCATTGCAGATGACCTTTTCCTCAGCAGACTCTGAACTGAATATTGTTCTGCTGTTAATTGTTTTGGACATAGTGTGTGAAAAATCTTAAGGGACTTGAATTTTGTTGTTCAGGGTTCACAGTACATAATTTTGCTTGCATGTTTACTGCCGGCCTGTCAAAGTATTTGAAGGAATAAATTTCTCCCACAGATCAACTAATCATGAAAATAGTGTTGAGGTGTTTGATTGACATAGTGAAGCTGTTAATTTAGAGTGTATCAAGATCAAATGGAAGTTATTGCAATTAGGAAGTGATTGTGTTCTCAGTTGAAATTTTTAAATGCTGCATTTTAGATTTTTGTGCATTTTTATGCTGTCTCACTGGATGTATTAGGGAATTTATATGGGTTGTTACATTTAGATACTTAATGTTCAACACAATTTCAGCACAAATTTTACTTTTTTATAATAGCTGATATTTGATTGATTGTGAAGAGTCGCTGTACATGTAATGTTTCTGTACTCTAAAAGGTTTTGGGGAACAAAGAATTCAGCCAGTCTGAGGTTTTGGTGGTTTATTTTTGTTTTTACAACTTTGGTTCAAAATATTATGGTATCAGGCTAAAGTCTTCCTGCTTATTTCTCTGAGAATGGCTCCTTTATGACATGCATAGAGGTTCCTGATCACTATATATTTCTGATCCAAGGTGTGTATGTATGAGGTTGTATTCAGTATATCATATCTAGTAAGACCTTACAATGCTAGAGTGGGTATTTTCATATCCATAGTCCTTGAATCTTAATGGTTCAGTTATTCTTGAAAACCACATTTTTCTCATAAGTATTCTTAGAAAAAAATGTGGGATATCAAAAAGAAATGCTTGTTCTTTCTATCTTTTTCTTTTTTTAAAATCTACATTCAGGCATATGGTACTGACAGATGACACACAGATTCTAGAGGGTAAAAGGCTTCTCATGTCCCTAAAATTGCAGATACAGGTCTGGTGGTGAAACAAGCTGGCTTCATTGAAAAAAGCTGTGGATATTCAATGAAGCCTTAGCCCAGTAATGGTAATTTTTTTTCTTTGGATGAGTCGAGCAATTTTCTCATGGCTTCAATACTTCTGTTCCAGTGCTGAGGCTGCTGTTTCTCATTTTTTTATGAGCATGATCTACTCATGTGCAGTTGCCAAGGAGTAGTTTGCTCCAGGTTTAGGCCTTAAGTTTCACCTGCACACTCAGGTGTCTGTAGCCTGATTCTAGCTTATTTCCTTATTCAAGGCTGTAGAAAACAAGCAAGCAGAAGCCTCACATTAAAAATAGTGCTGACCTGATAATGCATCTTTTTGGTCACACTGAAGAGGAGTAGCGTAGAGGCCATTAGCCAAGTCCTTGGGGATGTTTACTGAGACGCTGTCTCCAGTTGACCCTTTGGCATATAGAAGTGCACCCGACGGGGACAGACTGTGCGGGGAAGCAGTTTAGTTCTCTGTCCTGGAAGGGAGATTGCTGTGGCTGAAGTTCTCGCAGATTTTTTAGAAGATTAGAAAATACTGGGGGTGTGGGGGTGGGTGTGGGCACTGATTGTAAGTTTATGATAACAGCAGTAAAGAAAAATCCAGTAAGTTTATGTGCTTCTTTGGATTACCCATACATCCTACCTTGGCTTTATCTCCCTTTTGGCTCGCAAGCTTTTATTGCTCTTACTATTTATTAAGGAATATGAAAGTGATCAGTGTTACAGAAACTAAAAGGCAACGTGCATCTCTCTCAGATTGTTTTATTCTGCAGCCACCTGACAACAGATGTATTCAAACATATGCTGTAACTAGTGCTTCTGTGTCCCAAGCAGGAAAATTAGGGTTGTAGTTTTCCCAAAATTTGGGAAATATTTTTTTTATCCAGTATTTTTCCATGGATACAGTGCACTTTTCCATTCTCGACAGCTAGCGCAGATCATACTGTTTTGTGTGGCCAAGAGATGTATTTTTTTCATAAGCGAGCCAGCCTAGCTATGGCACTTGGATAGGGGTTGTTAATTTTTTTTGTTTTAATTGATGAAGCATTATGCTTTGTTATAAACAAAAGATGGTTAGAGATGAGCAAATAGTCTAGTGTAAGGGAAAAGGTTGGTGAACACATTAAGGTTCATGCTTTTAACCCAAATAGTGTCTAGTGCAAGGGAAAGGGTTGGTGAACACATTAAGGTTCATGCTTTTAACCAAGTGGGAAAAGATAGAGCTCCTGTTTTATTTCCCTCTGCTGTTCTGGTTCTCTCAGCAGTCTGACTGCCTTCCCATGTGACATTTTCACATTGCATTTCTAGGTCAACAGTGACACAACTAGCATGCTTGTGCCCAAATTGATCATCTCAGTCTGCTGTACTCCACATGGCTTTCACATCCATCTTTGCTGTAGTCTGTGTTTGAATTGCAGAAGAGCCTGTCAGCTTTGCATTTCCTCAGGTCTTAAAAAACAGAGACAGCTCAGTAGGCGCACATTAGCTTCTTATGTGTCTTGTCCTGCTCCAGGTGTCTGGGAGTAGGAGAAAAATAGGAGTGAGCTTTGCAAATAGATGAGAGTGATGTGGGAAACGTCGGTATAAAATCAGTGTCGGTAAGGGAGGTGATGTATTTGCTAAGATTATGAAAAAATTGGCCAGATTAATTCTTCCAGAGAAGAACTGCCGGCTGTTGGACATTAGTATGCACCTTTTGGTGGACGTTCTCCTACTCTTTCTCCTTCATGTAGGTGAGAAAAAAACAGCACAGTTGGGTTCATGAGTATCTTTCTGGAGGCCAGACAAAGGGACCACTGCAGAGAATTGCCTTTAAGGGCATGACTTCTTTCTTTAATGGGTGGTTATAACAACTTTGTTATAACTGAAAGATGGTCAGAGACAAGTGGACAGTGTCTGCTCCCAAGGGACAAGGCTGGTGAACTGCCCATCCCTCCCATTCCTCCTTTTGGCAGCAGGCTCTTGTGCGTGAGCACTGCTCCTCAGGGCCTGACCGTTTTCTTTCCTGGGTGCTGTGCCCATGCCTGCTGCCCCCATGAGCGCCACCGCTCTGTGAGGACACCGCAGGGCCACCGGTCCCAGCCTGTTGCCACCCTGAGCTCAGTGGGAGGTGAAGCAAGAGGCCAGTCACCTGCACTTGCATGGCTTTTGGGTGCATGGAAGGGTGTTGCTGAGCAGCCCCTTGCTGGGGACTCTGGCAGGCCTGGGGCTATATATAACTCCAGGTGTTCAAAACCTGGATTGTCCCAGCCAGGCTAAAACTGGGTATGGAGGGCAGAGAAGAGCCAAAGATGTGGGTAAGGGGACAGACGTGAAGGGCAGAGCCGGGAAAGAGAGGAAAATTGGCACTCAGAGCTGGATTTGATGCTAAGCCTGGCAATAGCAGAGAGATGTGCTGTTGCAGATCTCCGATGTGTAATTGTCTGTTTTTCCTAACACAGCTAGTTTTAAATGAAATGAGGTAGATGAGTAATTTTTTAATTTAATTTTCTTGCACTTAGTTTTTCCCTGTGACTGCTATGTTACCATAGATGATGATGAAATTTTAAAAATTCTGTAGGTTTGCAAGTAAGAATATATTTCTGATATGGCTTTCTTTTGGCTAATGAAATAGCAGCTTACATGTGAGTTGGTATTAATGGCACATGAAGTAATGACACACGATTCAATTATTCTCCTAGACAGAGAAGCACTTAAGACATAAATGTAAGATATTTCTGAATCTAGGTGTCAGCTGGGGGTGATTGAAAAAACACTATTTGTGCATGTTTCTTCAAACAATTACTGTGGAAAATATTGTGGCATTGTAGTTAAAAGCAGGGTTTTTAAAATGGTAATAGCTATAGAGGGAATAGAATTCCCAAAGAGAAATACTCTTCTATAATCCCATGCTAATCTTCCCAACAGAAAGCAGAAGAGGAGGAGCTTGTCCTCACACCTGATGGCACCAGGGAATTCCTTACATTTGAAGTTCCACTGAATGACTCTGGATCAGCTGGACTTGGCGTGAGCGTCAAAGGTAACCGGTCAAAAGAAAACCATGCCGATTTAGGAATCTTCGTCAAGTCCATTATTAACGGTGGAGCAGCATCCAAGGTAAGAGGGAACATCTGTGTACTTTGGTCTTCCTCGGTTTTCCATAATAAGGCTGTTTTGAAAAGAACCACAGATTTGAGAAGAGTGAGATTGCTCTGTAACTAGCTTTTTCCAATTACACCATCAGAGGTAATACTTAGATTTCTGCTCAGATTCATATGTTTGCATGTCCCAGGATTTAAACACTCCTTACAGATTCTCGGGAAGGATATGAGCAATCTCTGGTACAGTTCAATTAGTGTGCTGTTTGTGCAAAGAGGTTGTGATAATAGCTTGCAGTCCAAATCTGTAATTGGAACAGACATTTCCTACAATGGCTGCAATGGAAGCTATTATACCAGTGTTCATTTGGCCATAAACTATTAAGAATAAGCATAATTGTTTGATTATTTTTCTTCTGTTTTTTTTCCTCTCTCCAGCAGGCTGAACTTATTTTGTGCGTATTTTACGTAACTAGCTATAAACTTTCCTTTTCCAGGATGGCAGGCTTCGAGTGAACGATCAACTAATAGCAGTAAATGGAGAATCATTGTTGGGCAAAACAAATCAAGATGCTATGGAAACCTTAAGGAGGTCCATGTCCACTGAAGGAAACAAACGGGGAATGATTCAGCTTATTGTGGCAAGACGAATAAGTAAATGCAATGAGGTAATATGCTTTTGATAATGGGACTGGGAGTTTTTACTTCTAAGGTATTTGAGTTTATAGGAGATGTCACGTTTCCTCTGAGACCTAGAAAATAATACTTGAGAAGCTAAAGAAAGAGTTACAAAATGATGTGAATTTCAGTGTTAGACATGCTAACCTTATTACTGATCAATAAAGTTTTTCTTTTGAGTATTTTCATCAATGAATAACAGGAAACACTGAATAAAACTATATTGATTTTGTAATTGAATCCCACTGTTTATGTGATTTTTGTTCTTTGGAGTTTTTTATGTAGGTCTATTGAATCTTTCATTTATAGACTTAAGTGTTAACTGACTTGCTTCTTTGTCACTTTCAGTTCATTTAATTAAGAGTAGAGCTTTTACATTTAATTATTACATTTTATCTAAGCAATTGAAAATTCCATGTAAAGATTCTGCAAATCTTGATGCAAATAATTCTGTTATTTTGGATTTAAAATATGTTGTGTCTTCGCCTTCATTGCAGGAAATTATAAAATACTGAATTCATGGTGAAGTGGTGATTCTTTTTCTGCTATTTGCAACTTCCGTCCCCTCCATTGCAATGTTAATGTGTTAATGTTTTGAAACATATTAATGATTTCTAATAGTTTATACTCTAGATTAATGTAAAATATACTATATAGTCGGAATATGTGGGCATATGATACTGAGAAGGACTGCAGGTGCTGTGGAGGACTGAATTAGACTTCAAAATGATTTTGACAAATTGGCGAAATGCACTGAGTTAAATAGGGTGCAGTTGAATGGTGGGTCAGGGAAGCATCTGTTCTTAAGACTTCTAAAAGGCATTCTTTCATTCTTGTTAACACCGGTAAGGTCTTATCGGGAATGTTATTTCTTAAGCATCATGCTTCAAAAATGATGTGCACAAATTGGTATAGTACTGCTGATCTTGCCTAGGGGGAAAAGGAATGGTTTATTTTTTAATGCATAAAATTGATCTTTAAAAGATTCCAGTCCATAGTGAATTATAAAATCATGTTTGAAAAAGACACTAGGCTCTCTAAAAGTATTAAGTTCCTCTTGATTAACTGCTTATACACAGCGTTTATACACATACACACTGCTGGAAAGCCAGCTTGGATGCACATGGTTTCTCACCTGGTGTTGAAGCAATTCTGACTTTTTCATATTTGGTGATGTCCTGTTCTAGCCTTAATTCTGAACTTGGACTCCAGACTGTCCTTTGGAGACTGTTCCTTATTCCCACCCAATTTCAGATGCATTTTTTATGTTACTACATAAGGAGGGTGAAATATTTTAGATTATTTCTGTGTTTAGTATAATTTTTTCACAAAGGGTGTAGAAGATGTTCACTCTTCTTTTAGTGAAAGTCTTATAGATCAAATGTATCAAGATAGTGTTTGTAAACATGGTGGAGCAAATCCAGCAATGATGAACCAAGGACATTGCTCCTTAAATCCAATAGAATTTTTGCTCATTCAAGTTAAGAATAGTTTGGTGCCCCACATCTGTTTGACATTTAGTGTGATTTTATTTTGCAGAAATCACCTGGCAAAAAAAGGCACAGCTCAGTCTACAGTATGTGTGCTCCAAGATGAAAGAACGGATGTTAGAACCAGATTTTGATACACTGAAATGTATCTGTAGAGGGAGCAGGATGGGGAGCTGTATCTGTCTGGGCCTACTATACAGTTTTTTAATGCGTTTTTGCAAATCCTTAATAAGCTAGTGAGATGAGCCATCGTGATTTGGGAAAGTGATGATATGCAATTACTGGTGTAGTGATCACTTTTACAAAATAATTTTTGTTACTATTTTTTCATTAGGAATTATTGCTTTCATATATCCAAAGGAAATACGATGTATATACTGTTTGCATATTTTAATATGATGAAAACACAACTTGCATGGACATAAAGCTGTTTATCTGCTGAGCTGGCAGTATTCAAGAAGCCAGTTTCTGGAAGTCTTGCAATGCCCAGACTTCAATGAAATGAAAAGTGAAGAGAGAATTTTTTTTCTTGGCACTTTGCAATTAAACTCTAGTTCCTTACTCAAGAATTAGATGGATTTAAACTTTAGATATTATTAATCTGATATAATACTGATAAGCTATGATAATATTATTTATGTCTCTTGCATGAATACCATATATGAGTATGGTATTCAGTCAGCTTAGCCCGTAAGTGATGGATGTGCGGACTAAGACCCAGCTGGAGAGCAGCATTGTGCAACAGAGCATTGCAGTGATACTCATTTTCCCATGGAACATCAGATACTAGCCATGTCTGGCAGCCTCAGCTATATTACGCTTAATTCAGCATTGTAGATTACTTAGATGCACTGGTACTGGTACACAGGTTGTCCCCTTCGAATATTCCTGTAGCTGCCACCAGCCTAGTATACAGTCTCAGCAAAGATTTTTAGTATTAGAACAAAAAATAAATTACAGCTGACTGGCGGCAAATTCAGGAGCTTGCAGTTTAGAAGTAAAAGCATTGGAAGTGCAGACCCTATCTTGATAAATCATGCCTTTCACCAGTGTAGAATCATAGAATCATTTAGGTGGGAAAAGACTTAAGATCATCCAGTCCAACCATTAACCTCACACTGCCAAGTCCACCACTAAACCATGTCCCTAGGTGCTACATCTGCACTTCTTTTAAATACCTCCAGGGATGATGACTCAACCACTTCCCTGGGCAGCCTGTTTTAATGCTTGACAAACCTTTCGGTGAAGAAATTTTTCCTAATACCCAATGTAAACATCCCCTGGTGCAACTTGAGGCCATTTTCTCTGGTCCTATCACTTGTTCCTTGGGAGAAGAGACCGACACCCACCTCGCTACAACCTCCTTTCAGGTAGTTGTAGAGAGCGATAAGATCTCTCCTCAGCCTCCTTTTCTCCAGACTAAACAACCCCAGTTCCTCATAAATGGAGTTTTACTGTTTTTTCTTAAAGACAAAAAAGAAATGTTTACCTTTTGAGAAGTTATTTTCCTGTTGTTTTCTATGCTTTTCTCTCTCTTTTGGTTCTCCAAAGGAGTCACCATAAAATAACAGCAACAAAAAAGATCCTGTTCAACTGATTTCTTTCCTGTGTTGATTCTGCATTGTATGTGCTCACTTTACGGACAAAAATATAGCTTACACTCTTGTTAGTCATGCAGAACCACAGGTAAGCGGAACAAGCTTGATTATATTTCCTTTGTGCATTGGCAACAACAGTGTTCATTCTGCTCCATTCCAGTGGCATGGTCAGTCCTGCATCATGATGCGAGGTCAGGACTCAGCGCCCTGAGATTCCCTGCCATACGACAGAGCAGCCCCAAGTGTTTTGGAAGGAGAATCTGTACAAGGGGTGATAATGCCAATACTCAATATATGGATGACAAAAGCATTTACTATCTGGCTGTTAAAAAAAAAGCAACAGCAAAAAGAACAAAGAAAAGAAGCCTTTCTTTTTCCCCTAGCTTCAAGTCCAGTAATAGCTTTGCATTTGCAAAATCAAACAGAGTTCTTCTGAGATGGATAGGCAACTCAGTCTGCATTTTTCTTCAGTAAAATTGAGTTTGAATTTGATTTTAAGAAAGTTACTAGTATGAATGGTGTTGTTTTGTTTTGAATATTCATTTTCATAATCAGCCCTAAGAATTGCAGGTGGGGGAGAATTCATTTGACAGCATGGTTCTGCAGAGTGCCATTTCTCTGTGTTTCAATTCAGACCTGAATTTTCACATGCTTTTTGTATTTTGGTTGCTGTCTAGAAGAGAGGATGGCTCAATCCCTGTTGTCCTGGGTTTAGAGAGGCAGGGACAGTTGCCTCCAATCTGCTGCAGGGGAGCTGTTTCTTTGTCAGAAAGCTTCAAAAGTCAAAGTCTACTTAACTTGAGCATGAAACTGTTTCAAAAATTTATGAAGTGACCTCTAATACTCCTTTTTCATGCTAGCGGTATTCTCATTTAGCTTCACCAGTTCTCATGTTGTAGACTAAGCCTCCAAAGCAATTATAGTAACAATAAAAATGTACATAAACACCATAAGAGTATTATCTTGTCTTCAGAGAGGTAGTGAGGAGATCATTTACATCATCAGCACTTACATAAGTGTAAACTCAAAAAAGACCACAAACTTCCCAGAAGGTAAAAAGCGTTTTTATGCTGTTGTGGTTTTACTGAACTGAAGGGTTGCCTGTAGAAAGAATTTTCATTGACTCACCAGGAGATAGAGTATAATCTATCCAGGTTTTCAAGTGAATTATCTTGTAGTAAATATTGATACAAGCACGGAGTGAGTGGTAGTTATGAATGAACTCCAAGCCAAAACTGTGTATCTGTTTTTCTCCTGCTTGCATTATGTCTACACTGAGTACAGTAATATAGTTAATTCTGTAAGCTGCACTACTACAAACTTTGAAAAGCTTTGTTTAATATCTCAGCCACTCCAGAGAAAATCCCACAGTGAGTATTTGATGGATGCTATTAGATTAGCGTAACAAAAACATTTTGTTTGGGATTTGGATATATCTAAGGTACCCTCCCCTCCCCCCCCTTTCAAAAAAGTTAAATATGCAATCCTAATCTATGTTTTCAAGTTTGAGCCTTGCCCTCTGTGATTAGCATTGTGTGTTGACTCTTCAACTTTCCTATATAAGCACAGAGAGGCTTTAAGATACATTTCCAAAGTTGTGCAGACAGTGGCAAAAATGGGAAGAATAACAATAGCATTGACTTGATATTCATATACAGCCAGTATTTAACACCTCAGTTTTCAGAAGATGTGGCCATCAGCTTTTTAGAACTTTAACTCAGGCTTGACATTTTTTAAATTACTAAGATTTAAGGAGAAACACTGGAGCTCCTTGCTCCATGTTCTGTTAATTAGTGATATTATTATGATTAGCCTGTATGGGCAGAGAGCTGCTGGCTGTATGGCCATAATGCATACATAGCGCTTGGGCACGACTGTCAGGCAGATCTGTGCAGCTGGCGGCAGCATGTGCCGATTCAAGAAAATAAAGGTAATTATTACTTTTGGAATCCTGCTCTTTTCAGTCCTGCAACCTGGACAGCTTAGAGGCACAGATTGCTCGTCTGCACTCTGTTCATGTCACATGCAGGCAGCACTTGTCTGCCATTAAGAGAGAGAGCATCACCATTTTCCTCAAAATGAGAGATTTCAAGGGTTTTTCTTGTCTGTCTCCCCTTTTTGACAGAATTAATGTCTTGCCAAACCTGCCTGAAATGAAGGTTTTCAAATGATTAGCAGATCCCTAAATTTCTTTCTGCATGCCTGTTCATCTTTGCTCCAGTTGCCGAGTTGAAAATGGAGTGAACCATGAAGCAAAGAAACAGTCATGAATTCAGGCCATATAAGGACCTAATCATCTGTTTAAATAAATTGACTTGTAGACAGATCAGTGAGAGAGACTTTGCAAATGAGTGGTTTCATTATAAAAGAAAGGAAACAAGCAAACATCTTTTTTTTCTTCTGGTATGTATGGAAGTATAAAACACTGAGCATCATTTTTCCCTGCATGCATTACCTAATTACCTATTTTCAAATTGATATGACAGGTTTCTTTTTTTCTTTTCTTGCTGGATTAGTTTTGTGATGACCTTCTGGAGTTCATTTAACTGTCGAAAAGGCTTTAGGATCTTCTCCAAACACAGTGCTTTCACTGCTCACTCCCTTCTCCAAGTCACTGATAAAGCTGCTTATCAGCCTAAGCTGTTCCCAGCTCTGATCCATGGGGGAACCTACAGCTGGCTCTTCTCTATCCTGAAGACTGATCTTTGTGTCCAATCCTTTAGCCAGATTTCAACCCAGAAAATGAAAACTTAGTCCAGTCCCATGAGAACTTAGTTCCTTTAACACCTTTGATATGAAGCCTTGGTAGAGGCTTTTTGAAGATGCAAATACGTCATGTTTGTTTTACTGCCAGAGAGCTCAGTGGCACCTTTGTGCAACTCCAGCATCCCAGTGAGGCAGGATTTCCCCATGAATATCTGCCTTCCCCATGGACCCATGTCTGCCATGCTCAGTGATCTTGCTCTTTATTGTAGATGCCACCATTTTATCTGAAAGGAGGTCAGATGCCTGGTCTGTAGTTCCCAAGATCCCCTCTGGCTATACAGGCAACCCCCAGTCCTCTGGCACCATGACCATTTGTAACAGTACGTTGAATGTTTAGGCCAGCAGTTATGCAATTTCACATTTGCGTTTCTTCAGGGCTTTTGGAGAGTGCCACCCAACCTGGGTGACATGTTAACTTCTCACCTACCTATTTGGTCTAATGCTCCTGTGTATTTTCTTCTGGCTGATCTCACTCCTCTCCTTATTTGCTGCAAAGTATGGGGTTAGGTATGGAAACCTCCCTGGTATCTTCAGCAGTAAAGAGTGAGGCAAAGAAAACATTGAGTTTCCCTACTGCAGACTTGTCCCTCAGTGCCCTTTTCACTCTTGCCATCAAGGGATCCAACTGATCCCCTGTGTACCTTCTTACGTCTGATGTCTTTGGTGAACATTTTACCTTCAGTCTGAGCATTCTGAAGGGCACTGGTGAAATTCTTCCTTCTTCCTCTCAATTTCTTGGGCCATAGTGATGTTGTTTAAATTGTGGCACATTTCCCCTAAGGTTCTAATACAGGATTTTTTAATGGTCTCCTTTTAGGCCTCTGGTGGTCTTTTTGGTGCATGCTTTTCAGTGTACTTAGGCAAACTTATAATACATCCCACGAAATATTTTTAAAAGTTAGTTTTTGGGAAAGTATGTACATGGTTTTCTGTTTTGTAGTATCTTGTGTCTTCTGTTCTGCCCTTCTACCTGTCCTCATTTATTTTGACTGACTTTTTTTTCCTTTATCTGTTTTCTATCCTTGGTATCAACTTAAAAGCTCCATCTTGGCACAGGTTCCTCCCCATACCCCATAACCTACCATCTAAGTACATTTTGCAAAGTTGTGGGGCTTCCCTCACACCATTCTGAAAGCATTTTTTGTCTTCTCCCTGACTTTTAGCATTGTCAGAACAAGAATGCAGTATTTCTTAGAAACACTGTACTAATTTTACATGTATTAGTGCATGATTGTGCACGTAAGTCAAACCTGACCCTTTTACTGGCTATTTACCTACATTTTTGCGTCTTGCAAAATCTGCCCCTAAAGCAGGATCCCAACTTGGGTTGTAACAAAGAAAACCATGTTTAATATTGGTAGTAGTATTGTAAAAGTATCTCTGTTGGAAAAAGAAGCTAAAGCCTTTTGGACATCTTAGCCACAGTACACAGATAAGAAAGGAAAAAGAAAGCTTGGAGAATAATTCTTTGTGACAGAAGGAGCTTCAGTATCCTGGATGCAGTGTAATATATAGCAAATTTGAGTACTGGCTTCTTTAAAATCCATAATGCTTGCATGCCAGTATTTGGATATTTTACTTTCTGAAGGAAAAAAGGAGTCTGATTATTGTTTCTTAAAAAAAAAATTGTTTATGCTTTGAATATTTTGGCAATGTTCTTGTGCATAAACTTTTTTCATATTTATGTGCATAACTTCAGATACGATGGATGGTGGTGTTTAAGTAAAAAGGACTGCATTAGTTGTCCTTTTATCATCTAGATAAGCAGCAGCTGGGCTAGTTAGTACAGACAGTGCTTTTACAAACAGCTGGTTCTTATCTGAATGACAAAGAGCTAGGGTAGAGACCTTTTTTATTTAAGAAAAAAAAGATCTTGTTTCTATTTTTATTTTAAGAGAATGGAGAGAAAAGGAGTTACAGGCAATCTGTAGCATGTGAGGTTGTATTGCATTTTTATGAATATGATCATTTATTATAGATCAGTGCTAGGACCCAGAGAGGGAACTCTCTCTTTTCAGCCTGGAGAGGAGAAGGCTCAGGGGGATCTTACCAGTGTCTCTATATACGTGATGGGGGGAATAAAGAAGACCGAGACAGACTCTTCTCAGGGCTGCCCAGTGCCAGGACAAGAAGCAATGGGCACAAACTGAAATACAAGAAATTTGTTTTAAACATACGAAAAAAAATCTTCTTGTGAGAGGGTGGTCAACCACTGGTACAGGTTTCCCAGAGAGGTTGTGGAGTCTCTGTCCTTGGACATATTCAGAACTGGACAAGGCACTGGGCAGCCTGCTCTTGCTGACCTTGCTTTGAGCAAGAGGTTGAACTGAATAACCTCCAGTGGTTCCATCCAACCTTAACTGCTCCGTGACTCTGAACTGTCACACCAAGAAGTGCTCCTGTTAGGAGCAGCCATTGATAGGAAGTATAGGGTTCAGTCTCTGCCTAGCTTGCTTTCCTTGCCAGGCCATTAATGAAGGTCAGGGATTCATACATCTTTGTTAATATTACCTACTCTTTATCAGTAAATCAAATTAAATTATACGGGATAGCACTGATATTGGCTAAGGGAAGGAACTGGAATGTGTGATTCAAGCTCTTTATTAGAAATGCATCAGGAAGAACAAGTCTTTATTTGAACTGCAATATTGCTTTGGACTGTCTGTCTCTTTGTCTTGCCCACAGCACAGTTTCCAAATTCAATCTGTTTTTTTCTTACACAAACTTCCTGTTAATGTAAGGAAAAGAATTCTTTCTTTGTGAAAGCCAGTTCTGTAATTCCTGTCTAAATTTTTCTATTTTATAAAAGGCATTGTATCTTCTGTAAAATATTTGTGCAGTTGGCTGTCAATGCCTTTGTTTAAACCCATCTTTTGAGATGCTAATTAGAAATGGAAAAAGTTTTCCCCATGAAAATGATAAAATACATGATTCACTTTACAAAACACGGCCATCTAAACACAGTGCTCCTGCAGTTTCTTTTATTTACCCAGTACTTTACTGCAGTACCAGAAGTGAATTTTTATGTATTTCTCTGATGCAGAGCTTTCTTCTTGTCAGTATCTTTCTGAAAATCTCTTGAGACCTTCCTACAAATGAGTTTGAAAGTTGATGGGTTGTCACATGAAGAAGGACTGTGTGATATGGCTCACTAAAAGCTGGACACTTGTTACATAAAGTCATCAATATAGCACTGGGAGAATAAATCCCAAAGCACTTCGATATTTTCACACCTTATTTAAAGGCAGTGAAATAAAGGTTTGTTCATCATTTAATGCCTTTATCATGCAAGTTTAAGCTCTCAAGCAGTCTAATGTTGCTGTGCTTTTTTTCTTACTGTGTTTCAGAATTTAACATTTCTATTCTTTTTTAATTTGCCTTAAATTCTGTTATAACAGAGGCTACAAATATTGTTTAATTTACTTTTCAGTAAAGCTGTCAGGTGTAATCTGCAATTTAAAAAAACTAATAAAACAAATCCTCATTTCACAATTTAAACCTTACTGAGTCTAATTCACTTGCACTGCAAGTTTATTATTCTCCTGCAGCTTGACGTGCCTCCAATTGTAATTGTGTTGACCCTCCGATGCAGTAAATCTCCCCAGTGCTTATCAAACTGGGAGAGATAAGTCTACAATTTGAAACTTCATTAAGTATCTCATTTATATTAAACAGATGATGGCTTTGAACAGAAATAATAATTTTTACAGACTCTGTGACCTCCCAGTCGTGGTCTTCTCAACTTTGTAATGCAGCGTTTCGCAAACCTCCACCCCTCTGTGTACCGGGCATTGTGCCAGTGCCCAAGTGTCAGAAGTCGTTAGTCCATCGGGCTAACTTCAAAGCCTCTGCTGTGGAGACTGTAGCTGAGTGCTTTGTAGCCCTTCAAGCAGATTTTTTAAAATCTTTCATACCGTACATTTCTTAGTCATCTGGGGATTGAGGGTAGAGTGATTAATAATGGGCAGCTGTTTAAAGAAGAAACAACCAACAAACATGTTGCTTGTTATTGTGATTCCTGAAACTATGAACTACTCCTCTCATGCTCATTTAAAGACCAGTCCTTGGAATAAGCGTTCCCAGTGGCTTCAAAGAGTTTGCAGCATGCTCAGTATCTTGCAGTATCGGGTCCTCGCTGTATTTCCATACATATAAAATATATGCCGTGGGATTTGTGTAAGTACATTGTTCTTTAGATTTAACTCTACACTTCAGTATGAAGAGGCGTGTTGGTGAGAACAGCTAACGCTTTGATGTGTGAGTTCATATGATTACCCTGCAAAACACATCTATTCTTAAAGATTTATTTTTTTAATAGAGCTGGTTTCAGTTCACGCTGTTTAGGTGAATTGGTTTAATGGTCTCGGTGAAGTTCCTTTGGTAGCATTACCAAGTAGCCAGCAGGGTGCTGGAGCTCAGGTGAACCAACAGCTTTAGGGGCAGGAAGGCTGGTTGGTGTGAGGGCTGGGTGTGGGGACGGTGTGGGGAGTCTGCTGTCCCTGCAGTGAGTGACAGGGCGCTGACAAATCGGGCATCCGAACTGAACTGACTGGTGAGCACACGGGTGCTCATTCTTCTCACTCCCAGGGGCTGCGTTGGCAGTGGCAGCGGAGCTGCCCATGGCTAATGGGGTGGCTAAACCCAGCGAGATGATACCAAATTGTTTTCTTTCTTTGCCTTGTGCAGGCACTGCCTTCCACTGAGCTCTGATTTTCTGGGGCTCACTGAGGAAAACTCGACTTTTCCCTCTCTTTTTGAAAAATCGGAGAGGCGTACACAGGAAGACAAGGGATGTCCAGCTTCTGCAAACAAAGGCTAAGCTGGGAAGTTGCTCAGGGGAGCCTTCTGACAGAGAGTAGCTGGGTTGGGGAGGTAGCTGTACATTCAGTCTTCTCCCCTGTGCATGTGGCCCAGCAGCCTGTCTCCATTGCTTCTTCTGCCACCTACTTCATCTGTCTTGTAATGCTGTGGGGAGGTCTGCCTGGGATTGTGGTGGCAGGCACCCAGCAGCTCTGGGGGCTGAGGGCTGGGGTGAGGGCACCTAAGGTCTTGCCAGTTCGGGGTTTTGTGGCTCTGCCTGTATGCTGCAGCAGTGCCAGGGATCAGGGAAGCTTCCAGACTGAATGAAGCATGCAAGGCCTCTGTACCCTGCAGCCAGGAAAGGCAGAGCAAAGAACTCACCATAAGAAGAAAAAAAAAAAAGTTACTGGGAAGTCTTGAGTTCTTTTTTGATTCTTTCCCGCCTAACTACAAAAACGTTTGAGTGTTGCATATTGGTTGCTAATATGTGTGGTGGGGTTTCCCATGCTGATTACATTTGAAAGCAAATTGCACCACTTCAAAAAGCGCCAGCAGCCCAATTCCAAATGGAGTTCCTGCTCCGCGCTCCTGACAGGGGCCTTGTTCTGACAGGCTGTCAGTGTGGGAAAGATGGCCCAGCTGTCTGCCCGATAGTATTGAAAAAAGCCAAAACTCGCTGTTTAAGAAATTATCCAACAAAGAGACAGCAAAATGGAATGGTTTTTTTCACCAATTTTCTGCTGAAGGATTTGAAATTTGACAGGGCACCATGGGAGGTGCAGTGTAAAGTGACTTAGAAAGTTGGTCATTAAGCAGAGCTGTCATTGCAAATTATATTTGTCCAGGGTGAGAAGTTCTAGCTCATTTGGTGCCCAGACAGGTCTAGGCTTTAGGCAAGTTGTTACAGTTCCCCCATGCTGCTAAATGGACCCTGGGCACTAATTTTCTTCTCTCTGTGCAGTTGGAGTCACCTGGGAGCCCCTCTGGACCAGAGCTGCCCATAGAGACTCTGCTGGATGACCGGGAACGGAGGATTTCCCACTCCCTCTATGGTGGGATTGAGGGTCTCAGCGAGTCGCCCACAAGGAATGCGGCACTGAGTAGGATAATGGGTGAGTCAAATCTCTTTTGCTAATCGAGGCGTGGTTTTGTTCCTCTCTGTGATTCATTGAAGGGCAATTAATGTGTTATGTGGGGGAATCAGGGAACATGGAGGTTGCAGTGACCAATGTAAAATGTGCCTTAAAATTATTCCATGCAAACCTTCTCTATAGTTAATGTGAGAAAGAGAGTCAAATGGAATTATAAAGTGAATTTTGTATCCCATGGCAGGTAGTAGAACAAATAACAGGAGCATGGTTTTTCAGTGTCTGATCTGGGACAATAATTTATTGGTTGGTCTAGTCTCCATGTTGAGTCTTCATTCACATGAAAGTCAGTGACTCATGGTAATTTATAATTAATTTCAGCATTTCTTCTCCTCTGTTTCAGTCATACTAAAGTACATAAATAAATAAGGCAAACTTGCATCCATTTATGCTTATTAAGCCATTTCATTAATCCGTTTGAATTTTTCCTTTGCGGGACACCAATTTTAAAACCTCATAACTAATTTTAGGCATCCCTTGTGTAGATTCTGTGCCATACCGTCTGCGTGGCCCCAGTAGATAATGAGGTTATTAGCAGTTGCTCTGCAGCTTGCTTCTGATGTACAGAGCTAGGTAATAAAGATTTGCCTTGCCACAGGAGTGGTCGGATTTACTGACTAGGATGGGATTAGTTTGAAAGGATTTTCAAATTTAAACACAAAAAGCAGCTTGATGAAAATAGCACCTGACAGAAGACTCGACGATTGCTTGCCTGAGTTGCAAGTTTTAAACATAAGACATGGCCATTAAATCTGGGAGGTTTTTTAGTGTGGTTGACACAAACACAGAATATATTGGAAGATGCTGCTATAAGCTTGATATGAAGCAAGGCTGAACTTAGTTTTTAATTGCTTCAGATTAATTTTCAGCCGTAGAAAATGAAAGTCCACCACTTTTTCCAGTCAACAGTTTGTATATATATTTCACTCTGTTTTGGGGTTGCTGGGTCTTTTTTAAAAATTTTTGTATTTTGGGGTTTGCTTTTTCGTTGTGGTAGCAGAATAACACTGTTGTTAAACTGTCTGAAAATCCATAAATTTGCTATTTAAGATATTTCTTCAGTTAAGTCTTTTGTCTTTTTTTTTGTGCATTTGGGCAACAGTAATTAGAAATAAATCATATTCTGTTCTGTTGCATTACATTTTGCACAGCTCGGAAGAAAAATTGCATACCTGAGAATCAAGGAAGCATGAAACCTTTTCACCCAAAGTCATATGCTCTTGAAGAGACCAATTTAAAAAAACTATTTATTTGTTGACAAATTTAAGGAATGATAAAATAATTTCAAGTCTTTAGCACTGCTCTCCCATAGAAGGCACTAGTTCTTGTGGCGTCAACGCTTTAGATAAAACATTTGCAAAGCACTACCTTCTGCTTTTTCCATCAATGTTGCAGAGGATTTGCACATAGAGCTCATATAAGCGTTAACGAGTTATCACTTAAACACCTTGTCCAGTGATGGGAGAAGAAACCCTGAGAGAGTCTGTGTGCATGCATGTCAGCAATGCAGTTTATCTCCACATCAAAGAACACAGGACATGCCATGCTAAATTGAACTATTGGTTCATCAGTCTGGTATCATCCCTTTAGCAGCATCCAGTAACTACCATTTCAACAAAAGGAAAACAAACTTTCCAAAGCTCTTAAAATTTAATGCTTTTGGATACCTCTGCAATGTGGACATAGCAAAAAAAATCTGTCTTGCATTTTCTAATTGTTTTAAAACCTGACGATGATGTTTTGATTTCCTCTCTTTTTCTGTATTGTTTTCAGAAACCAGGAACTATGTAAAAAATTGGTTGGTTGTCACTTAAATCCATTGATGGTTTAATTGGAAGCACATGGAAAATCAAGTTGTGCCTGAACCTCGTAGTAAATGTGAGCTGGTGCAGCGTAACTGAAAACTGGTCTTGCCAGGTCTGGGTTCATTCCCTTCTGCAATCATGAGAGCTTCACAGAGCTGTCATGTTTAAACCCAGTTTTTAGGTAGCAGTCAGTTTTCTAATATGCTAATTGTTCTGAATTAATCAGTACCACTAAGTTAAACTGTAGTGTTTACAATCTTTTGTTATATTATTGCATGCATGTTTTCTTGCAGTGCCATGCGACAGAGGGGTATTATTACCTGTTGGGAGAGATAGGTATAGATGGTTGTTTCAGTGTAGCTAACATTTGTAAGACTCAATCATTTATTATGCAGTGGAATTCCTCTCCTATTAGCATTGATAATGAGAAAAACCACAGAACTTTTTTTATATTCTTGAGAGCGTATATGTGGTGTTACTCTTCCAGAGTTTTCCTCCTCTCTTGAAAATTGACATGAAAGCAAGGATTAGTCCTAAGTACAATCTGGCTGAGGAAGACTGGAGGTCTGTACCTTGCCATGCCAGTTCTGACCATGAAAACAAGCCAAAAGGAGTGCTTTATGCAGTGCTGATTCCCTTGGGTGCTCTCCCTGTAGCAAGCTCTCTGATTTACAGACTCTCTGAATCACCTGATGTCTTCTTATTTACCCCTCAGTGGATTTAACTGTTTAAACTTTTGTACTCTCGGTACCTTGTGGTGAGGAGGTCACAGTTTGATTTCATGTGTGAAGGAATAGATCTTTCTGCTTCTTTTGCTATTGGATAAAATTGATGGATTTTGGGTTTTCTTCCTTCCTAAGTTAGACTATTAAAAAGTGATAATCTCAAGGTCTGGAAAATGCCTGCTCTTTTTAGTCATTGCTTAAAGTTGAAATTGAACTTTTAAGAGAGTTTTGTTTCTTTTAAATACATCTAATGTAATTTTCAGGAAAGGTATTTATGACAATTTCCTTACTCTTTCAATCCATAACTGACAGCAAGGACTGTTTGTCAGAGCCTTGCTGTGGGAGTGGGAACAAAATACCAATTTTAGAACGTGATTTAAATTATGTAAAATAATGCTTGCTTACTGCATAGAGGCTACATGAATCTTTTAATGTTTCTATTGATTCTTATGTTGATCTACTTTTCTGGATGATTATTGCTATTATAGATTTTCTTACGCTTTTTCACTTGATAATATTTCACTGAAAATTTCTGATGGAGAGGAGATACGGCTTTCTGTATTCAGGGAATGATGTTTTTGATGAGTTTTTTTTTATTTAAACAAATTGAATCTTCTAAGAATTAAATGGCTATAATAAAAACTTATTTTTATTTATTTATTTTTAATATTTTCAGGTTGCATGTTGTTAGTACATTCAAAATAACAACTGTGTAATGCTGGTTTGCTTGGCTCTGTGATTAAAAATTCAAGTCTCTTCTTCTGATACACCGTTCTTGTATATCATCCATTATGCTCCCGAGTTTTGCAATACACAAATACATAGCTGCTGTCTATATAAATTATTCTTATTCAACAAACAGCTTAGTACAAAGTCTTCTTTCATCTCTTTCTTCTAGTTGCTGATATTTTTTTCATGAACACTGTGGGTTTTGTTGCTAACAGTGACTAAACAGAAGTTATTTATCAGGGGGTACACAGAATAAGAATAGCTTGCACTGAATTTTCTTTTCATCCTGAAGGATCCCCCAGAACTTTGTAAAATTTGATAGTTCCTACACAACAGGAAATACTTTGTTCTCTACATAAAAAAATTGCTATCTTAAGGATAGAATCAGGAGGAAGTACTACTGAAAAAAATTAAGCTAGACATGTAGAGTGTGTGTGTCAGTGAAATGAAAATAACCCTTTACAAGCAGAATGCAGTTCCCCAGCCAGGAATCTCATCAGGATGTGGAGGTCTGCTATAATAGTCTTGACAGATCTGAGCACTCTCTTGAAATCCAAAGCCTGGATATAGTGGAAACATTTTTGTCCTTAGACATTCACCAGATATTTATCACCAATCCCACCTCCATTTAGCTTGGAAAATTAGATGATATGAGTATCTTATGGGAAATTTTGCCAAAACTCAGTGTACTGCTAGAGTCAAATATGCTGTTAGTGAAAAATGAAAAATAAAAAAAATCAAGATCTGGAGAAGTTCTGATTTTTCATTGCACAATTCTCTGTATCCCTCCTGTAGCAAGTCTCATCACTATTATCATCATCATCATCATCACTTTTATTACTTTGGTCAATACTTCATTCTTAATCACAGAATAGCTGTTGCTGATTTCTTGGTTGGACAGGTTAGGAATCATGTCAGAGCAAGAAAGACCCTCTACTTGTGGAAGAGGCTTGAAGCGTACCATCGGTCTGAATCCCATGACATCAAAATGCTCATGAGAGTCACTCATAAAGTAATACTTGGTTTTGAACATATCATAAGGGTGTTCAACAGATTTCTTAGATCTTCCTTTAAAGAGAAGGCAATAGCAAAAGCAAAAGAACCAAGCCAGATACAGTATCGTGACAATGCAGTGTAGTACAGGAGCCAAGTTAGCACAGCAAACTGATTAACCAAACTTCAGGGATTTTCAAGATTTAAAAGGACCCAGAGTAGTTGGGTTCTTCATGAGTAAGCCTGTTGTTCATTTTATGTACCGTGTATGATCAGGGTTTTTTGGAGCGCTTTACGTTGGTCGTTTAATTCAGGTCCAAACTTATTTTCCAGCCTATTATAGGTTTGAAGTGTTGCTGTTCGGCATGTTTTTCCTTCTAAGCTGAAAGTCCTTATAGACCTAGAGACCAGCCATTTGGTACTGGAGCTCTGAGAGTTCTTTCTCTGCACAGAGAGATGGGAACTCTTCTTACCCCATAGTTTGGTATGGTCCTCAGGCTACGCTTGTTTAGATTCTTGTTCAAGAAATTTGAGCCTCATTGTCCTGAGATGAGACACACTTGAAAGGGAGAATATTTTCCCTTCCTTATTACACCATCCAAAATACTTTATATTATTACAGATTACGTCACTGAAGTTGAATTAATATATGCAAAACTGGACTTGAAGAGTATTCAGAGTCTAAATGTTATAGCACTTTTCTAGCCCGAGGGAAAATTATTGTCTTGGAGAGGTTTGTAGACAGCTCGAGCACTGTCTTGGATTTGTAGATCACTCAAATATACTGATGATTACTAGGTTTGAAGTTTCTTTGATGTTTCCTTGTAAAGTTTCTCACAACACTTGCAGAGTTGCTTTCTCCAAGGGTATTTTCTGTCCACTTCAGCTGAGCTCTCTACAAAGGATGTATTGAGTCCATTGCAGAGGTCTGTCTAACCATCTGCTGGAGGTGAAGCCTTTCACCTGTTTTTAGCTTCATCTGCAGTGAAAAGCATAGGCATGTCAGATGGGTTTTCTCCTTAATTCCAAAGCAACTATTAAAATGTCAGTCTTCACCCTTGTCAGATATAAAGAAGGGTATTGAAAAGTTAAAAATGCTACTGAATTACTGTAGCCTCTCAAATGGGATGTTCAATCTGCTGAATGCCATAAGGTTATACCTTTTCACAATCAATTCTTTGGAGACGTTATTAACTACAGAGTTAACAGTCTTGTAGGCATTATGTTTGGAAAGAAGTACATTACTAGGCTAAACATTAGCCTGTCCATCAAAGAAGCTATTGCTGGGCAAAGAATCAGCTGTTATGCAAACTGAACACATTAATTTCAGTTTGACAGTGATGAGATGTTCACCATGCATTACCTTTTTCTTCCAGCTACTTCTTCAGCTTTCTTCAGTGATCTCTTCTGAAGCCAGTTTTTACCCCTTTAGAAAGCTATACAAAATGTATTACCTAGTGCAGCAATGATTTTGGCTAGCTCCTTACGTGTAAGGTTTAATTTGTTTGTTTGTTTGTTTTTTAATAATTGCATGCAAAGGTACTTACTGTAATAGAAATCTTTCCATAAAAGAGGAAAAAATTCTTTTCCCCTAATTCAACACAATTTTTCCATATGTGTAGGAAAAATAAAGCATGAAAATATTTGTCGTGTCCATAGAAGCATTTTATGCTATGGAAATACAAGGTTTGCTATACATTATTACTGTGGTGCGTTATAGCTTTAGAATAATTTACAGTTTGTTGTCAGATCAACGGTTGATTAAGCTAGTGCTTTTCTTCTCACGAGATGTGACAGTTTTACTAATTGTTTTAGTAAGATAATACATTTCCAGGAATAAAATTCATGTAATGTCATGATCATTCACTAGAAATAATGTTGCGTGTAGTGAGAGTTAAGACCAAACATCTTAAATGGCAGATCTTTTTAAGTCGAGCATCAATGTCCATGAAGAAAAAATATTTTTAAAGATATTCTATCACATAAATAAATATATGCAGGTAATATGAGGGAATAACACTTAATAATTAGCCATTGCCTCAGATAATTAGATAATTTTCATTCAGATTTGCGAATCCTTATTTTCCTTAGAGCAAGTTTTAGCTTACTGTTTCTAGATACTGAAATCTATACTGAAATAACCTCTGTTTACCTCTGAACAAGTTTTTAAATGTTGATAATTCTATATCTCCACTGTCATCCAAATAATATTATATAATCCCCCATCCTTCCAATCCAGTATCTCATGAATGTATCCTGAAAAATAGATTTATTCAGTTTAAACCATAGTTATGTTACAAAGCATAGCAATGAAAATATTCCTTCTGATATTCTTTATAGCTTTTTGGTCTGTTTTGTTGGCATAAAGTTTTCTATAGGTCTAAAAGTTGCTTCTGCTTTTTATACAGTATATGTTATACAATCTTATGTATTGAAATGATTACTGGAAAATATAATTGCGTGTATATATTTATCCCTATAAAAGCAGCAGTGGTAGTGGGTTTTATAATATTTATATGCACTTTAAAAATGTTTTTTTACTTGGAAACAGTGTTTTGCTAGTTTGTAAGAATCCTCTAAATATCATCTTTTAACTGCTACTCTCACAAATTAACCCAATAAAGGCTGCTACCAAGCAAAGAATAATGTTGATGTGTGTGATGATGGCTCTAGTTTAAGCATTTTAATGACAGTGTTAAAACTTACTTGAATTTGATGGTAACAGAATTAGGTAATCTTTTTTTCCAAATTTTGCATGTGTGCCTCCAGATTCTTTTTTAAAGGAGAGAATTAAAATTTGGAATCATTTAGCTTTAGCTGTGAGTTCTCATTACCTTTCACAATTCTTACCTTTGTGGAAGCATTATTAAAGGGTTCCAAGTTCCCAATAACAGTCAATCAAGTTTCAAATTTCAAGAGGGCAAGATTGATCAGGAGAAGTGATGAGGTCTGTAAGTCCCCGTTGAACTCATTCTTTGTTTCTACCAAATGATTTGATGCAAGAGAAGATACTGTCTTCTGGGACAGGTGCTTTTCAGTGCTTCCTAGTGACAGGACCTGAGACAATGGGCACAGATGGAAACACAGGAGGTTCCCTCTGAACATCAGGGAACACTTCTTCACTGTGATGGTGACTGAGCACTGGCACAGGTTGCCCAGGGAGCTGGTGGAGTAGAAATACTCAAAAGCCATTTGGTCAGGGTCTTGGGCAAGTGGCTGTAGGTGTTCCTGCTTGGGCAGGGGGGTGGTTGGACCAGATGAGAGGTCCCTTCCAACCTCAACCCTCCTGTGATTCTGTGGTCTTCTTGCAGTAGGCCACAGATACAAATGGTGTATATTACTTTTCAGACCTCTGCATAGCAAGATGCGTATAAAGTGAGACATAGTTAATTTTATTGTTTGTGTTGTTTCACTCTTATCAGTACCATTGCAGTTTGACATGACATTTTATCAGCTGTGATTATATATTATTCAAGGCACTCTCTGCCATTATTTAGTTTTTGGGGTTTTTCTCCCTTTTATTGTTCAGGTAAATATCAGCTGTCTCCAACAGTGAACATGCCCCAAGATGACACTGTAATTATTGAAGATGACAGGCTGTCGGTCCTCCCTCCTCACCTCTCTGACCAGTCGTCATCCAGTTCCCACGATGATGTTGGGTTTGGCACTGTTGATGCTGGTGGATGGGCTAAAGCTGCAATTAATGAGTCAACAGACTGGTAAGACCTTGGTTTAGTGGAAGGAAAAGAGATGACTGCAGTTATGTCTTTTCCTTTAGTTTAGTTTTTTGCTACTGCTAATATTAATCTTTTGGGTTTTTTCATCATGTTTAGATTTCTCTATTTTCAAACTGTTTCAGGAAGGAAGTCGATACAGATAGTCTGTTAGACTTTCTACTTCTGGTTGCAGTTTTGTGCTCTGTCAAAGCACATTTGTGGAAATGTTGCTAATTGTTATTAAGACCAAATCAGTATATGGCTATGTTATTTTGATGATTTAATATTAATTTAGTTGCCAACTGAGCTAGCCTTTGTAAAAAAAACTTTGCAAATTTAAACATTTAGGTTTATGAAAGATGAAAGAATAAGTCCAATTCGAAATTTTAATTTATAAACCTCACTGTAAATATCTCTAAGTCTATAAAATAAAGATTTTATTTTTGTATTCCAGTATATATCTAGGAGCCTTTCAATACTTCTTTATACTTTCTTGATTTTCCTAATAATGTACAGTAATTTTAGAATCTGCTTAGAGGTGAAGGCAGCTCTTTGTTTTGCCTTAGTGTTAATGCTTGTGCAACAAGAACTAGTTAAGATTTCTTTACTATGCATGGCAAAATACCTTTCATATTATTATATGATTTGTAACTATCATGCAAAGGCAGTGTACTCTAATAGCTCTACATTTAAAAATATGGAAAGTAATAGTTCCACACTTAAAACTATGGAAAGTAACTTCATATGTTTAATCTAGAGTAAGAATAATTTCTGTGAATCTTAGGTTGAGTCTCTAATTACTTTTATACATTTTAATATAAGAGTCTGAATGAGAAATGCATTGAGCTCCGTTATTGACTTGCTTAGGTTCCTGGCAAAGAAATACTGTTTATTGCTTAGTTAGTACAATTAATACAGATCTAAGATTTAATTTGCAAGTCCTGTAATTATCTATAGTAATAGCAAAATAAAAGCCCACCCCTGTACACTGCCACTTCTTGAAGCTAGATAATTACCACAAATGGCGTGAAGTATATGAATTTTCTTATTTTTCTTGTCTCTTGAGCCTGTTATGAATGTGTCAGCAATATCTTAATAAAACAGCAATAGCACCTGCTAGCTGATATGCACCTGTCAGCTTCTTCTTTGCTTTATATTAGTTTATTTCATCTTATGTCCAGGAATTGAGTTCTGTATTTTAAGCACTGTTTTAATGATTGTATAAAAAGGTGGGGTTTTTTCATCCTCATTTGTGTTTTGTTTTAATGTTGCAGCTCTTCTCTTGGACAAGTCATACCTGTAATTTGGGCCCTTGAAAAGTCCATCTGTCTTTTGTAAAAGCTTTTAGAGCTGAGATTCTGAGACGTTTAAATAGAATAGTACTCAAGGCTGCACATAATAGCTTATTGCTGAGGGAATTCTTTTAGCTGAATGTGAGCAAAAACCTACAGCATAAAGTAAGAACCCATTTGAAACCTGCAGATGCTTTTTACATTTACTTCTGCAGCGTATCTTGGTATTCATATACTTCTTTGAAAATGAAAATAACAGTAAAGAAAATAGGGATTAGATATTGTGGAATTGATCATGCTCAAGATCTTTAAATGTGTGTATGAGAAATGTTAAGGGTCTTCAGATACAGTTACACTTAAAAGAGTAGACCAGTGCAGCGCCTTACTATCTAATGTATTCTATTTGTAAAAAAGTAAATAGCAGTAGAATTAGATTGTTCCATTAATTTCCTGCTGCTAATGGATGAAGGAAGACTTGTAAAATGAAGGTGCATTGTATGATTTTGCTGAAAGGCACAAAGGGTAAAACTAAGAATATGGATGAAGGGTTATCCAAACAAGAATGGCAGCTGTTCTGAATCACAGAAGAAAATGTAAGCTTTTCCAGCCTCACAATATCTCCCTAATCCTTGATGAAAATGTTATGAAAACAAAGGGGCAATAAGACAGGATTAATAAGTGGAATTTTAATAACGTTGAGGGTCAGAAGACGGTTACATTCTTTTAAGGATCAGCTGTCATTCCAGAAATCTTATTTGTTAAGTATGCTAGAATATAGTAAATTGCATTTGGCATTGCTTAATGACTTGCACTAAATTCACCTTCTGTCTTTTATTAATGTAGTTGAAAAATATTAAAATGAGGCATTTTTAGGGGCATTAGTTCCTCTTCTGTACTCATTGACTTTTCCAGTTGTGGATCTTCACAGGGGCTTTTGAATACTTTTAGCCAATATACATGCATTCAAACTCCTGTGGTCTGCTCCTTCCTTAATTACAGAAGCATGCTCGTGGGTCATTACTAATAGAAATAAACCAGAACATGAAAACTGATGACTCTGCATAGGGCTCAGATATTTGTACTGTAAAAAGGTATGAGATGTCATGATGTCATAGAGCAAGTAATTTTTTGGTGCCAAGTAGCGCCTTTAGTAAGAAGGATGCTATGCAAACATGGAGTAATAATCCTCCTAATAAGTGTGTGTGGAAGGTAGGTGTGATAAGGGCAGATAAGGGAAGCAGAGAGAAAGCCCCTAAAGGCAGTGTCAGTGGAAACTCTGGGATACAATCTCCAGAATTCTTGGTTGCTGACATTGTGTCCAGACTCCACTGCTCCCTACAGGACCTGTAGTGCCCTTTTTGAGTTTTATTTAACGTCCAAGTTTTAGTCTGTTCTTAGGACTTGAAGTTGAATATATATGTGCATGCTGTATTTACATGAAAAAGATATTCAGCTTTATTAGAAGCTTTATATATATGGATCAAAGCAAGCTCATATGAAAAAAAGAAGCATGCAGCCAAAACAAATAGTTTTAGAAATTCACCCTTTTTGAAGAAAGTGTCACAGGTTACATTTTGTTCAGCAAGATGAAGCCGGTCATCTTTAACTAACGTGAGCTGTGTTAACAGATGTTGCTAGAGAAAATTCTCACTTAGTAAAACCACATTTTTCTGGCCTTTAGAGACAGGGCTGACTAGCAGTGAGCCAGAAACTCCTGTGTGGCCTTGGGAAAGTCATTTATGATCTGATTATGAAAGGCGTTGAAACCCTGTAAGTTCAGCTGAGTCACTCAGAGGACGTTTTCAGACTTAGGTGGTTCTTACTCAGCTATGTGTTGTGCTGCTGTAAATGCTAGAAGTGTATATTGGCCTTGTCTGTTTTATCTTTCTATCACGTGGAGATAATTTTTTCCATATTTTGTGGGAGTGAATGTGAGGACTAAATAGTTATTTTTGAGTTTGGGCTTTGATTCATCAGAGCTTTTAAGCATATGCTTCAAAACATTGCTAAATTGTGCAGGCATCTCTTAAATAGTTGCAATAATTAAATGTAAAACTTTATAAGCCTGAGCCAGAAACATTAAAGTCAAAAGGCACTTGACACCGACTTTATTCATGTAAGCTCCGATTCTGCTCTCACTTAAGTATTATATGCTTGTCACATACACATATCTTATTATTTGTACATCTGCCACTGCTGGACTGAATTTCTTCTAGGCTGCCTGGTAATGCAGGTAGTCATTTTCATCCTCTATAGTACTTGATGTCTTTGGACACTCTTCCTTACACCTCTTCACTGTTGTGCTTAATACACAGGTGTTTCATGATCAAAGATGCTTCTAAAAATTATAGTACCTGGCATACATAAATATGTGCATGCTACAGAATTTAAAAGTAGAAGTTGATTTCTGCAGAAATTCACTATTTGCCTGTTTCTCACTAGATATGAGATGTGTATTATACTTAGCCCCTAAATTGGAAAATAATTCTTTTGAAACATGTTATTGAACAGTAACATGTATGTGTACAATATTTTGAATGGCATTTAGTCTATTTAGAGATATCAGTGACAAAATATTTAGCTTATTCTATCTTGAAGAACAACGACAACAACCAAAGAGGCGATTTTGAGGGATCTTTTTCCTATAGGATAGATAACGATGGCGCAAAATACTCAATTTTCAGTATTTTATGCTTTTGATTTCTTTTCTAGCTGAAGTAGAAAACTAAATTCTCTGGGTTTGCCTTCAGGCTCTTTTTAATAGTCTCTCCTTTTCCAGGAGTCAGAAGATCTTTGCGTGAATTTCCTTTCATATTGTCTATTAGCAATAAGCAGTCTTGGGTTTGGGGTTTTTTTGTTGGGTTTTTTTTTATTGGTTTTAACATGCGTTGTGGCCATGGTGACATACTGCAAGCCTAGGGTTTAGCTTGCAAACCAAATTTTGTCTGCATTCTTCTGTTCATGATTCTGAACCATTGTGGTGAATACTTGCTCTGTAAGGAAGTAATGAGTAAAAGTATGTTTGTCTGTCATAGTGAGGTTAAAACCAGGAGATGCTGTGAAAAATTTACAAGCAATTTCACATATGGAGAGAAATTTTAATGCAAAGTCTTTAAGTGAAGAACTTTAAAGCTCTGTGGGCTTCAGACAGGACAGTTTCTATTTATGCTCTACTAAAAGCATTTTGTGTTGAAGAAAAATCTGTTAATTTTCTATCAACAGAATATATTTGTTTCTCATGAAGAAAAAGGAACTGTTTTATTCTCCCTCAAATTATTCCTCTGTTGGGGCTGTATATTCTGATAGTGTATGTATAGTACACCAGATATCTATATCTTTCATTAACACTCATAAGTGAAATTCTTGATACTTTTAAACTAGTTTTGCTTAATGCAGTGAAACAAGTCCATCGTGTGTGTAACTGACTACTTGCAGTGGTTTATTTAAAAATGTGCGCTTTATTGTTGGTAGAAGTCACGTGCTAAATAAATGCTTTTCTCTGCAGAGTGAAAGGTTGCGTGATCTTGATAAATGTTCGCATGATTTTTTTCCCTTCCTACAGCACTCTTAGTCCAGATGTTGATCCAGTGCTTGCCTTCCAGCGAGAGGGTTTTGGACGCCAGAGCATGTCAGAAAAGCGTACAAAGCAATTTTCAGATGCCAGTCAGTTGGAGTTTGTTAAAACACGAAAATCCAAAAGCATGGATCTAGGTAGTGAGTGATATTTTTTCAATTGTTTTATTTGAACCTGATTTTCATGTTGTAAGTATATAGATTTTGTAATTCCAAACACATTGTTTGTGTGCAGGACTACTGCACATCATGTCTACTGGTGGGAAGTAAAGTATTCTTAACGTGAATGGCCAAGTGGCCTGTGTTTTGTTTGTACCACTTGTAAATGTCCATACATTTAAATATTGTAGCCTTCTGGATATATGGTTATACATAAACTTTAAAAGTATTTATTAAAATGGAGGTGAAAAGTACATTTACAAATCCGTATAGAATAACTGCGTAAAACTGTACCATGCTGTGGTTCTAGGTAGACAGGATTATTCTCAGTTCATGATTATAATACAATTAGTGTTAAAGATCCTTCGTAGTCTCTCATTTTATAGATGGATTTTGATTAAGATATCAAAGATGTGAGTATTTGTTCGAAGAGTTCATTCAGAATTAGAAAATGGGGTTAGTCTAACATCTGTTTGAGACCCAAGTTTTAATATTTATATCAGAAGCCCTATAAAGTAGCAGCAGCTGAGACAGGCAATTGACTATAATCATTTAAACTGATAAAACAACTGAAAATAAGTAATTGCTAACAAGCCCATCTATTTTTCTGCCATTGAATTTAGATTCTGAAGTGCAGACTCTAGTAACCTTAACAGTGAGTTTTGATTGTTTAAACATGCAAAATTCCCTACTCCGAATAATAAAATATAATACGATTTGCTCCTTTACAATAATTTTGAATATCTTAACTACTATCCCTAATTCACCAACTTCCTCAGGGTACAGTAAGGTTGGTGGTATTGACTTCTTTTGACTAGTTGTGATGTGCTAACGTGTAAATAACATATTGTACCTGCTTGTGATGTGAACATGACTGACATTGCATGAAGGTTACTAGTTTGCTGCCATTTCTACCCAGAATGTTTGCTTACTGTTGCAGTTTATTTGCATGAAGTATGACATTGCTAAGGTCCCCTAACTTGAAAAAAAAATATGCAAAACAGAAGGAATGTTGGATGCATGTGGGGCATGGGCACTAACTGGGCTAACCATTATACATTTACCTTTTAACAGTAGCTGACGAGACTAAGCTCAGTACAATGGATGACCAGAAAACAGGTAAGAATTGACAGTAAGGCTGTTGCTATAGAAACCTTGGTCAAAGCAGCTTACCACAATTACAGAACTGCCAGTCAAATTGCATGAAAACATGAATATTCCAGTACTTGCATGGCTGCTTTCTATTGTTGTGAATAATCAAGTCATACAGAAAAAGAAAATTCTCTATAGAGATAAGTATTTAGGGTAGTGTATTCAACCAGGTCATACATGCGATTGTAGGTAGACACCTGTTTCTACACTTTGAACTCATAAATATTCACAGGTGTTTGGATTTTTTGTTCTTTCAAAAAAATCTTGGTAAATCTCCTAGCTTGAAACTCTAATGTACAGAGAGATGATGTAGAAGAGTCAAATGTTTGGCTGTTATAGTGCTAACACAGTGCTTGGACATAATTATTTTAATTAGAAAACAGCTACCTTTGCCTAAGTGGTCATCAGATACATGTGAGTTGGGTTGAAGATTATTTGTTGAAGTTGATTTGCCTTTGGAGCTGAAACCTGAGCATCGTAACAGAACAAAAGAATATGTAAATAGAATCTTTTCCACATACCATTGATCGTAATGTTTCACACAATGATAATGAGAAATAGCTTTCAAAGCATATTTTTTATTAGTAATTAAAATAATGCACCAACTGCAATTATGAACCTTTATGATTTATTAATATATGTTAGCCTNNNNAATATATGTTAGCCTTTGACCTTTGGAATGCTATTTTAATTAGGCTAGATCCAGAGGACACCATAACATTACTTAGCGCTAATTAGGAACAATTCACCTTTTTAACCTGAAAATATTATTTATTTTAGCATGATTTGGGGAGTAGGGCATTCCATACAGAATTTACAATTAAAAATTCACAACTGCATCTCCGTTTAACCACACTTTACAACATGAGTAGGAATACTGAAGAGCTGTAAGTAATCAAGTGATAAAAATATAGTTTTTATTTAAACAGCTAAAACTTCTAGCTCTGAAAGCGTTGCAGAATATGTCCACAGACTTGCAGCTTTACAAATTGAGAATGAGTACACAAAATTAAAATTATTAATGTTTTGAAGGATTAAAGCCATCAGAGTGTGAATGTATGAATTGTGTTAATGGTTGTGGTAATAATCAGTGCTTAGGAACTGCCTTCACCCCTGAGCATTATTCACATAAAAAGGAGTTACAGATAAAACTCAAAATTATTGTAAATTATTTTTCTTTTTCTTTCTTACTAGCCTGCCTATTTGAATGGGATGTGATTAGAATGGTATAAAATCTGTGTGGTTTAGTAAAATCTGATGCTTAGGTTTTAAAAGTGCGTAGTGTTTTTGGTGGTATCAATAGAGGGTGGTATTAATGGAGTGTAGTTTTTCCTCTATGTGTAACACCTGGATTAAATTCTGAAAAAGAGATAATTCAGACAGCTTGGGTGAAAGAGCATGACCATAACCATCTGGACTAGGCAGTTACGTATTTTGTGCACAGCAAGCTCCGTGGCTGGAAAAAAGTAAAAACACCTTTTACTGTACTTTTATTTTATTTGTCTTGCGTGCTTTTAACCAGGTTTTGTATATAAACACTGGATTTCTCCCATTACTGAAGATGGATGTGGTTGTTAAACAAACCACTTACTGTAGTTTGTCTTAAAAATCGTCTGGTTCTAAGAAAAAAAAGGCTTCAACTGTGTGGTGAACTATGCTTTAATGAACGCTGGAAGCCAGAAAACTTCAGCATGTATTTACTTTAGAAAAAATAAACTCTGTTACAGTCAAAGTTTGACTTAATAGTATTGGCTGAAAAGGAAAGTGTAGCACTCACCAGCCCTAGTTACTATAATAGATTTTTAATTATTTTTCTTTCTATAGTTCACTTGAAGTGCCTAATCCTTGCAGTGTTTACAGTTCATCCTAGAGGTTAGAAGTATATTCGGTAGCAATTGAGCATGCCTCATTTATTGAGTCCCAGGTATACTATAGTTCTAGGTAGTTATTTTTCCAGATACACATTGTCAAAATGAAAAAGAAAGAAAAAAAAATTATTTAAATTGTTTATTTATTTTTACACAGTGCTTTTTTTTAAATAAGCTGTTTTGTTAAATGGAATTTAGTGATGCAGTTTCTTGCTATATTCCTCCGCTGCTCTCTCCAGCCCGAATGTTACTCTTTTTGTGTATGAATTGAACTAGAAACAGAAGAATTTATCAAATCTAATGGAGCAGCTGTTAGTAAATAAATAGACTCACTGCTAATGCCCTTTAAAAAAGTGTTTAGAAAGTAGACTTTGTGCCTTTGCGAAACTGGTTTACCCAAATCAAGGGAAGTTTTTGGCATCAGCTTCTGGTAGCATTTAACCTGAGTGTTAATAAAAACAATGTTGCAGAAAGAAACAAAATTGTCATTTTAAATCATTTAAAAGAAAGTGCTGATGAAAAATGTATTTTATAGTCTTTAAAATTAGTACTGAAGGAAACATCATATATCCTTTGACACCATGCTTTTTGCCAGTGCAAATCACACTGTGTAAATACTTAACGTAAGATGAGAGAAGTGGAAGCACAACGAGTTGTTAAAAAGCGTCAACGCAAGGGAGAAACAAAGGGCTTGGAGCAGGGAGCAACACGTAGGCTTCGTGTGGTCTATGTGTATGGAATGTCTCGTTGGATCTGTATGTGCTGTGAAGTTATGTGGTGGTTGCTGGCTGTGCCGAGCGAGAGCAGCTGCACACACCGCCAGCGCAGCCATGCATGAGCAGAGGCTGGTTGCGCGGCCTGGAGGCCAGGGCTTGGCCATCGTCCCCAAGGGCTGGCCAGCTGGGGACATCGGGAGTGGTGATGCATGTGTGGTGGGCAGGGGCTGTGCTTGACGGGGCTGGTGTCAGCACGTTACAAAGCCCCTGAGATATGGATAGGGGTGTGCGGCACACAGGGTAGAGCCGTACGGCTGAGCGTGTAAGCAGGGCATATGAGGAGGCTGTGCACGTGGTGGCAGTCACGGTAGGAGGACTGCTGTGGTACGGAGGGGTGAATCTACCTCAAAGGGTATTTGTTAAGAAAATTGTTGGAAAGGAAAATTTTGATAAACTTCAAATATTAAAAATGATAAAAGAATCCCTTTTATCCCTCAGTCATATAAAGATGCTTTAGGTAGATGTGTCTTTTTCTCTTCTTTTTTTCCGCTTTAAATTCTGGTGTCAAAATAGAAGTAGAACTCGTTCTGAGCAGATAACATTTCTGATGATTACCACCAGCGCTGTAAAGGCTGGAAGAAAATGCTGACATTTTTGTATTTAGAAAACAAGGTTTTGATGTGACTCATAAATTTTAACAGAATCAATTTTAAAGAAAGTTTGCTGTTTCTCAGTGGATTATGGGTAAACAACTCACTTTCTGGCTGGTGAATTCTAGTAATAAATTCTCAACACACTCAATTTACAGGGAGGCTTAACTATATATTTTGAAAATAGTAGACTTGCTATGAAGTGGCCATGGAAGATAGTGAAGGTATTAAAATATACATAGCTTTATGATCACAGTGCTTAAATTGCTTGTGAAAGGATATTTCCCTCTTTCAAAATCTGCAACCCGTTCACATTTGTGTTCATGGCTACCCAAGTTCAGTAAATATTCCTATCATTTCTGTAATCCATTATTAGTTTTACAGTACTCAAGGAACATTAGATCATACCCCATCTAGCTTTTCCTTTGGGAAAGCACAACTTACATAGATACAGTTCTCACAAAGATCTCTATTGGGTGGCAGGAAATGGAATTTTTTATAATGTCCTTTATGAACATAAATGGGCACATAAATGCCTTCTTTATAATTACTGTTTACAAAAAGAGCCACTCAGTAATTAGGAAAAGATATATGAGCACTTCATTTAGAAGGTTGCAAAGCAGAATCTGGAATAAGGAAGTTTACAGTAAGTTGCCATGTAAGAGGATACCCTTTCCTTTTGTATATGAAATTGAATCTGTCAAACAGCTGGTTTATATATGATTGTCCCGTTTCCTCTTTTTTTCCTTCAAAATGTTGCATTCATTTTTCCTGTCTCCTGGACTGTTTTTAACAAAATACAATCTTGAAAAGTAAAAAACAAAATCTCATTTATTGTGTACTGCAGGCATTAGTGGAGGAACAGCAGATTTTGGCATATGCTAGCTGGAAAGCAGGCAGTTCTATAAGGCACTGTCTAAATTGGCGTTCTTTTACTTGGTAAAGAGTGTTACGTTAAAAATACATGCCTTAGACCTCAGCCCATGTGCAGAAGTTTGGTGAACCTGGGCTGCAGCTTGTTTGCACAGCTGGGAAGCCATCAAACCTCCCTTGTCCCAGCTGGCTGCTCTTGTTCACCCCAGCAGGTGTGCTCTGCCCCCAACCATCCTCGTGACCCTCGTCCTCCAACAAGTATGGGCTGTGAGTGAGGGTGGCTTCTTCTAAGAGATGTGAGTTCATCAAGATAAAATTTCTCATTTGTTGGGGTGTGTTTATTTCTGGCTGAGGGTCCAAGCAGCAGGACTCTGGACCGCTGGGGGAACCAAACTGCAGGAGTTGTGTAGACTTGTGAAAGAGGATTTTTTAGTGTTGTTTCTATTTACAGGTTCATCTTATCAGTAGGGCAGCTGAAGGGGAATACTTTGACAGCTGCTGTTTGACTGTATTTGATCTGAGGGATTTCAGTTTAATGTAATTGCTCAGACTTTAAATAGCTGAATAGAAAATTAAAGTGTTTTCTGCCTTGCTCCATCTCATACCAAGTTAACAAATGACATGGAGAAGACCTGCCATGCTGCTATTCTGCATCCCTTCTGTAGGTCCAGCAACCCTCTTCCTCCCCACCCAATACTGAATAGTGAAAGAAGCTGGTTTTAGTAGTGTAGTAGCATTTTCCCTCATTTAAGGTAACTTCACATACCTTTGTTAAAGAACGGTGACAGATACTCTCTTTCTTCTTCCTTCCTAATATCCACCAGAATAGGGATCAACTCCAGAGCTTTATATTATTCTGACATAGATGCTTAAAAAAGATCATTTTCCTTTATCGCATTATTTACACCAGACCGTGCTTACAAATGTCTTGTTAGTTGGTTTGGTATTCCTGAGGGTTCAGTTCTTGGCTCTGTCTCTCAGTGCTGGCTGGCTTTGAACTTTATCTTTCTGTGCCTCTGTCAGATGAGGACACTTGATATCAATGCAGTAACAACCCACCACCTGGGACTTCTTTGGTGCCACAAAACTCTTCTCTGCTCTGCTCCCTCTGGGTAGGAAAAAAGTGAGGTTTCCATATTCTAGGTGAGGGCTCTGGTCTCATAACTTCAGGAAATGTGGATGATGATGATGTCCCACCTCATCTTGCTCTCCAGCCCCAAATCCTATGGAAAATCCGGCCAAGATTATACTGCACTTTTGAATAAAATAACTTCAAATAAATGCAGTGATTTTATTTTCCATGAAAGATTTCTCCCAGTTTTATTTATAATATGAGGTCTAATTAATTGTACAATTGTCAGCTGTGAGTGTGTGTATCTAAAAACTCAGGCTAGACATTTAGTCCACAAACCTGAGAAGAAAAGTCCGGGTGGGAGAAAGGCTTTTGCAGAATACTGTCTGGGGCTTTCTTGGCACACCTCCGGACATGCTGCAGCGATAAGAGCTGCCCTTAGCCCCAGCTGTAGTGCTGTCCAGACATCAAACTGGTGACTGCCAGGGATGTGTTTCTTTTCCAGCTGGTTAACTGGTATTGCCTGACTAATTGGGTCCTTTCCACAGATTATTTTTAAGCAACTTCACAAAATCCCAGCAAGTCAACTGATATTTCTCAGAAGCATTTTATTATGAAATTGTTAACAATTTGATGCAAGCAAACACCATGTTCCTTGAAGCCAGAAGTCAGGCTACTTTGCAAGACTGTTACTCCAAACACAGTAGGATTCATGCCCGTAATCTGCTCTCTGTTCATCAGTTGCTAGTACAGATGAAATTTTCTGCTCAAAACAAAAATAATTAGTGGTTTTGCTTGATGCCGGTAGATATGTGTTTCTGCTGTTTTTATGAGCTATGTTTTTTAAGCCCTGTGATTACTTTATCATTCAAATTGTTTAAAATAACGGATGTTGGTCTCTCTTCACTGATTTGAAAAGCCACACATTGCTCACTGTTGTCGGTTTTGTTGACTACGACTTGACATACTCATTCACTTCTGAGACCAACAAATCTGTGAAGGATTCCCTACAGATTATTGAGAGATGATGTGAATAATGTTAAGTGTGTCCCCAAAGACTTTCAGGATGGATATGCATAATCAAGCATGCAGTTCTCAATACTAATTCTAATTACTTTTTTTTTTTCCCCTCCCTCTTAAATCACTAAGGTTCCCCAACCAGGGATGTGGGGCCTTCATTAGGTCTGAAGAAATCCAGCTCATTAGAAAGTCTGCAGACAGCCGTTGCTGAGGTGACTCTGAACGGTGATATTCCCTTCCACCGCCCGCGCCCACGAATAATCCGAGGACGAGGCTGCAATGAAAGCTTCAGAGCTGCCATAGACAAATCATATGATAAACCTGTAGCAGATGATGATGATGAAGGCATGGAAACTTGTAAGTAAACTTGCTGTGCATAGAGAATGTTAACAACATAGGTTAATTCCTTTAGAAAGTTATTAAGACTAGTAGAAGATAATTTTAGGATTTTAAAAGAATAGAACTAACTTCTTTTCATCAGGTTTTTTTCAGGCTTTTACCCTTCATATGCATTAACAGATTGCAACACTCTGCAGCTTCCTTCCTTTCTAAAATAAGCAAATAAGATTATTAGCAGTGTGTTTACTTAAATTACTATGAAAATTTTCTCTAAGAGCTAATTAATTTACTAATGTAAATTAGAAAAAAATATGCAGAACGACAGAAAACCACTGAATTTATTTTACAAAAATATGTGCATCTAACTTTGAAAGAGTACATTTGTAGTGTCTGGGGGAAAAAAAGAAATCACTGTCCTTTAATTAGAGTGAGTAAGGCTGGCAGATCTAATAAAATATAAAGTTAATGATCAGCTATTACCCACCCTAATGGGCATTCATTTACATTTTCAGTTCTTTAACCCGAAGTATGACCCAACATGTGGAGAATGTCATTAACATAAAAGAATCACTTCAAAGCTAACCTTATCATTATTGAACTATGTAAGAATGGGCTGGTAAAATGACAACTCATATGGAATGAAAATAGTAAGAATGGTAAATTACCTCAATCAGGGGTTGTATTAAAATTATTGAATTTTTAACCTTCATGTTGTATTACTTTCAACTTGTCACACACCAGCAGAATCTTTTTTAATCAACCTGCAGCTAGTTAGAAGTTTATGAATGAAGATCATGGTGGGAAAGTTATAGTAGTAAAATATTTAGCCTGCATGCTGACAGAAAAGTCTTGAAAAGAGACTTTTCACTCTCTGCTCTTTTAAAATTTTTTTACTTTCAGAAAGTCTGTTTCATAAGTGTTATTCCCTAATATTCTTTTATAAGCTACTTGTGTAATCACTCTTTTATTTTTTTAAAACTCTTTGCTTTTTTTTATTTAAATCTGCCTCTTTCTAAAAGTGTTCTGAGACTGAAAGGGAGGTCATTTTGCCAGTCACTTTTCTCAAAGGTAGTTACGGACAGAATTAATTCTGCTTCATTTTTCCAGCACCTAGCAATTTCATGCAGCAGTGAGGCTAAATGCTGGTCTGGTGCTGCTGGCTGTCAATCTATTTCTGGCCAGTAGAAGAACAGGTATGAGAAAATGTGTAGTGATCCTCCTCATTCTCCTGAACTGCATGCCTGTGGTCTTTTGGGACATAAGACCATGTTTTTCTAAAACACCTTGTTTGGTGTGAGCCTAGTAATACCCTGTTTTGAGGCAGCAGATATCCAAGGTTTATCCAGAAGTTACAGGTGGTTTAACTTCATTTGATCAAAAATATAGCAAAACTGTTGTCATTAAACGCTTTCTTGATGAATGTAGGTTTATGAGATTACTGTAAGGGGTTTTGAGCTTGTTTATGCAATGCATACAGAGCAGCAAGGAAGTATTTGGTGGCCTTTGTATCCTTTGCATGGGAGTAGCGGAAACCAAACAAAGCCTTCCAGCTGAAATCGAAATACCATGGGGTGAGTCTTTGCCCTCATCTCTCTGTGTGGATGAAGTTGTCTAGCACTGGTGAGGTAAGAGCCATCTCAGTGTCATGGCAGAGCAAGAGCGAGGCTGTTCTGCACTCTCACATGGTAAAGAAGGGCTGAGCAAAGTGTGAGCAAGCTATGTGCATAACTCAACACATTCTGTTGAGTTACTTGTATTTTAATAGCTTCCACACATTACAATAAAACATCCAAGAAGCAATCCAGAAATTTGCAGTGCCAAGTTAATAGAAGCAGATAAGTAGCGAAGCAAATACAGTAAGTTGGTCGGACAGAATTCAGTCCTCAAGGTCTTCTCCTTCTCATGGTGGCCCTGGGAGCATAAGAGCTGGCCCAGCCATATGTTGCCTGTCTTTCTGAAAACATGTCTGTGTTAAAACTGAAACCACTGCAGTCTGTTCCACTTTGTGTAAATCATATGTGGCCTTAGGTTCCAGAGAATTTGCCAAATGGTGTCTTCAGCTGGACAAAGCCTGGGCACATACGAATATGTAGAAGTTAATTTAACAATCTGGTCCTAACGTAACTAATGCCTCACTGCTGCCATAACAACATTGCCTACGTTTTTTTAAATTGTGTTTAATTATTCCGTAATTGTTTGAAATTAAAATGTGGCTTTCTGGCATTGTAAAACCCAGGCAAACATGTTGGTGGTCAATTTGCTGATGCCCTTGAGGTTGGATCTATTTGTCTTACTACTTGAATTTTTTCCCCTTTCTCCTCCAAGTGTTTCAGTGCTAAGAGTGCTTCTTTCTTCCAGACAGTGACCCTCTTTGGAGTAGCAAATAATAGCACTGCAATATATTTTATAGAGGAATTCTTAACATCATCACCCCATATGCAAAAGCCATAAAAATACAGGCAACATATGTGGCGAAGGGGCTGATTTTCTTCTGAATGTACTTGCTGTCCTTGGAACAATGTGCTATAAAATTACTAAATATAGGATGAAAATCAGATAGCAGTGACCAGTTCTGGGGTAACATTTCAAAAAGTATTTGAGAAGATGAGTTGAAATTTTAATGGCTGTAAAGAAGTAACATTTGTGATTTGTGGAAAGGTGTGGGTGTTCAGCTTTTACAGATCATTTTTCCTGCTTTTTTTTTTCCTTAATACTTGAAATATCTGACTGGAAGCAAAATGTTTATCTTTAGTGTCTTGAATGAGAACAAGGCTTTTGGACTGGGAGAGATCGACAAAGCTTTCTAATCTTTTGCTGAATCTTAATTGCTAGAATCTCAGGCTGTATTAAATATCACAATAAGAGGCCTAGAAGCTTAGTGGCAAAATAGCTTCATGTTAAGTAGCTTTGATTCCTCATGTGCATCTTTTCCATTTTATGGCCTAATTAGGAGAATAGCTTCATAATACCTGTTTATGTAGTTCTCCATAGTACAGTGTGGTTCATGAAATGACATTAGTTTTCAGGTTTAATTGATGTTTAAAGTATACTCCAATTTAATTTTTTGGCTTCAGCATCCTGAGTAGGGAGGCAGGAGGTTGCAGGAAAGGAAGGAAATAACAGCACCAAAACAAATACATTCTGTGTTTTGCAGTAACCTTATGTCATTACTGCAACTTAACAAAAGTTAGAAGTTTTGTTTGTAGCTTGGGCTTGAATTTTAATTTAGCTGCATTTGCATTTGTTCTAAACACTAGTAATTCGGTGTATCTTAGTTGCAGAATGACTGTGCTGCGTAAAAGTGAAACAAGTTTCTTCATGTTGAGTCCTTTTAAGAAAACTGGAAATCTATTTACTGCTGTAGAGACACCGGTGTTTACTCTGGGAGAACAAGCATCCTAGTTCACAGGGCTCAGTCTAAGCTAAGGAGTTAATTGCAAGCAAACTGTGTATGATAGACAAATATTTATTGCAGCACAAGTGTGAAAAGGAGGCAATATTATCTCCATAGAATATGCAAAATAAATAATAAGAGGAAGCATTGTTATGACAAGTTGTTCAGCAACTCAGCATAGCACAGTACATTTAATACATGTTTAGGATTTTGTATTGTTATGTGAATATGAACAACCATAGGTCAGAACTGATTCATCTTTAAAATTCTAGCAATGAGGTAACAAGTAAACATTTTACTTCAAAATTTGTCAGAAATTTAATGCTTTTTTTTTTTTTT
>VYZV01045327.1:72494-85021 GCA_013401275.1 Pandion haliaetus
TAAGGAAAGCAAGTTTATATTCTACAGTAGTCTATGTGTGAGAAATTTCTACAGAATTACACACTTCTATTGGCTGTGGAAGAGTCGTTGAGGTCTAGAAACAATAATATTAGCATGAATAATTATAAAAAGCAGTAAACATATGCTGAACTAAAAAATGATTCATTTCTCCTTCTATAAGCCATGGCTATTTCCAAATCTTACTGAGTACAAAAACCCCTTTCTTTTCCATTGACTGTCTGTATATATAAAGCAAAACTGTATTTTTCAACTTCCGCCAAAAGTTGTTTGGAGCCTTTGTGTTCATTAGAGCTACAGGAGACAGTGCAAAGCATGCATCTGTGATTCTAATTGCTCCTTCGTGCTGTCTGTTGGAAAATTAGGAGATGGTGTAGCCCTACTTATAATGTGATGATATAAAATGTTAGATGTCCTGGAAGGTCACAGCTTCACCAGCCGCGCAGTGTAGTTTTTGGACTTGGCTTGGCAAGTCAAAATGGTTGCAGGATTCTGATGCACAAGCTTGAAGTGTTTTATTTCATTCTCACTAAGCTACTGGAGAAGTTTGCAGGTTTTGAATGGATTGTTTCTTTTGGCCATTTTTCTTTCAAACTTTCTGAAATATATGTGCTCTGTTAAATCTAACCTTGGGTATACTTCAGGATTCTTGGAGTCTTGGTCTTGAATTAGAAACAGAGAAGGAACATGTTATCTGCCCTTAAAGGATTTTACTTGTTCTGCTGGATGGAATCTCCCCACCCGAACCTCCCAGGCTGTCCCATCTCAACCAAGAATAAAAAACGTGGTGCATGATGTGTTTTAAACTGCTCCAGGAAATGAAGTAGTGTGGCAAAACCATTTTGTTACTTGTAGCAGCAGAAAAAGTCTACTAAGGCTTGTATTGAGGGTTAAGAGTCCTCAATGACTTTCATGTTTTTATGAGAGTATTACTAAGAATTTACTGACAGGGCATGCTGCACTGCTGTTGTTTCTTCTTGCAGATATTTCTAAAGCTCTCCTCAACTGATTCAGATACTGAAACAAAATGGGCCAATTAACATCACTTTGCTAATCCTCTTTATTAATCCATACATCATTCAGAGTACCCACAAAGCACAAATCGTGTTTTGCAGAGTGTTTTGCAAAGGTGAATTCCTTGCTTTTAGGAGTTTAATAATACAAATGAACATTCCAGGAAACCCCCACATGAGCAAATACTGATTTTGAAAAAAAAAAAAAAGAATATTTTGTGGTTGTGCATATATCCTGCTTCAAAATATGTTATGCAGTATGCCAAGAAGCCTGCTCTTGTTGTTTGTTCTTATTCCACTGATGTTTCTTAATATGTGCTTTCAGTGGAGGAAGACACGGAGGAGAGCTCAAGATCTGGTAGAGAATCTGTGTCCACAGCAAGTGACCAGCCATCCCATTCATTGGAGAGACAGATGAATGGAAGCCAAGATAAAGGCGACAGAAAAAAGGCTGGAAAGGAAAAGAAGAAAGATCGGGATAAAGAGAAGGATAAAATTAAGGCAAAGAAAGGAATGCTGAAAGGCTTAGGAGACATGTTCAGGTAGGTGCTTTGCAATCAAATGTAGAATGAATTATAAAAAGAAGTTTCATCTTTTAGTTATTCATTTATATTGTGACTGTTTGCTGAGGTCATATTTTACTATACAAATATATACATGATGTATATAGGCTGATTTCTCAATTTTTGAGCCTATGAGTGGTGTCATGAAAGTGAAGCAGCTCGGAATAGAAGAGGAGGAGACAGCTGGCAGGCTAAAGGGGCCGCAAAGGAAAAAAATGGTTTTAAGCAACAAACTGCTTGGTCTTGGAAAGAGTCTTTGGTGATGTCTAAGTGCACGTATCCTTTGACAGGTCAAGCAATTTTGGTGTGGTTTTTTTTCTTAAACTTTGCTGTTCCTAGTACTGTAGCCAAAGCTTACGTGTTACTCAATGAGTGTTTTTCTTTGCTTTATTATTAAGTCTTATTTGGTATCATGGAGGCCTGATGTGAAAGAGATGAATCAGTTTGAGATTGAAAAACAGCATGCTCCTCTCAAGGAAAACAGGTTCTAAATCAGGTTGTGTTCTCTGAGAACCCACAGTATGAAGAACGGGTCAGCGAAAGACCTGATTTTTACCAAGCAGTGAGTTTTTTTGAAAGGAGTCATCTCTCCAACAGACATAAGTGATCTGAAAGGAGCAGACTGCTGAGGGACACCCTGCTGTTCTGGGTAAATGATGAAACATGACAAACGCCTTTGAACACTTGTGGGAAGGGGTGAGAGAGCAAGAAAACCAGTCTTTCTTTTAGCTAGCTAGAGTAAATAAATATATTTCCAAGAAAAACAATATTAAGGCAGTGTTTGTTTTCTTTTGTATATGCAGTGATTCATTATTTGATTTTGAAGTGAGATACCTGTATTATTCTAAAGATTTATTAGCAATGATTCTGCTCTGAAAACATGTAAGTGGAGCTTCAGTTAACTTTCATTCTTTTACCTTCCTTATCCTGTAAAACATTAATTGAACATAGGTTGTAACTGTGTAGGTCCTTGAGAGTTGTTCTCTGTCCATGAATTGTATTACAAAATTAGTTAATCGAAAAACTAGTTAATCAGAAAATACTAGTTATTTAGGAAAAAAAGTAGTTAATTAGAAAATATTAGTGAAATGTGTTCAGAAAACACAAAATAATATCAGGTTGTTAGACAGCATATGCCACAGAACTTCAAAAGATTCATAGGAGATAGTCCCATACATCAGATAGGAGGAGAGCTCTTCAGCCTGGTTGCCTGCAAGTCCCACAAGGATGCCCTCATCTTCTGGGCGTTTGCCTGCCTAAATTCAAGCCTGGAGCAGAGGAGGAAGGAGATGCAAAATGCTGGAAGGTAGGAGATACAAAATGCTGACTGGTTCTTTTCTGCAATCTTTGCCATTTTTATACAGCAGAAAGAACAGGTAAAATTGAGGCACATTATACATGACAAATTCTAGGGGCTCTACATACCTTATTGGATACCATGAGTGCTATCTTGTGAATTTAGTCAGAAAATATTTACAGCATCTATAAAGCTTGAGCAGCTCCTTGGTCCTCAGTTTCCTCCTGTGTAACATTCCCAGTACCCAGAGGACCTGTGAGATAGCTGCTTCATCTTGCAAGCTTTGGTACATAGGCAAAGGGCTGACTTGGAGAGGGTCCCATCCAAAGAGGGAAGCCTTCACGTTCCAAAGAGCTGGCTCGGTGCAGGGCTTATCAGCTTCTCTCTGGCCTCCAGCCTTAGAGCCTAATGTCTGGTGTTCCTGTGTGGCTTTGAATGCTCTAGATGGAAACGAGTGGAAATTAATACCATTTTTAATCAGGTGCTCCCAGCTAAATAGGAAGTAACCTTGTCTGTATGCTTGATATAACACTTCTGAAATCTTTAGTCTGGAAACAGCAGTAGTTTGACTGATAGGAAGATCTGATGATTGCTTTGTTGTTGTTTGCTCTTCATAACAGTCAACGTTTCCTTGAGTTATTTTTTCCCCTCACTGCCTTTTCTGAGTGAACTTTACTTTTCAGTCTCCTCTTAATTAACGTGGGAGCAGTGCTATCCAGCTGCAGTTGACTCCTCCTGGATCTGTAAATTAGCTTGCACCTTGTCAGCCCACCCAAGAGAGGTGCTCCTGGCAAGCAGGAAAATGCTGATTGAGGGAATTAAGCATTATGCCTCATTTCCACTCGGTGCTTGATTTGCATTGTTGACAGGCTTCTCAGTAATGTTTGAGAGATGGGCTTCACTATGTCTGCAAGATAAGTTACTACTTCTGCCTATAACATGCTTTGTTTTTCTGTACATCTGACATACATCATAGATATCAAGTAATCACTGAAAGAAGTTGTGCGATAGAAAATAATGATGACAGTAACATTTAAAATTCAAGCCATGATCAAAGTATAATTGGTTTTTTTGGTTCTGTGCAACATTGTGATTTCTTTGTAGTTCTTTTCTCCTTTTTCACTTTTTTTCTTCCCTTTTCAGTGCTCTTATCTTAAAATAACCTTTCTTCATTAGGTTGTATGGGCAAGAATACTTGCGAGATGAAATTACTGTTAACTGACACTTTATTCTAATGTCTATACTTAGCCAAGGGGCTTTTTATTGCCTATATACAAACTGGCAGCTCATAAAGAGGAGTCTATGTGATGTATAAAAATAAGCCTCCTTGCCTTCAGTTAAAATCTTAGGATTTGCTATTGGGATCTTCATTAAACTCTACCATGAGGTGGAAACTCCCACTGGAGAACCCTAGGTTACATTTATCCTTCAGCATCTAGTCATCATTTCCAAGAAATCCCTGGATGATTCAGATAGCAGGTTAAAATCTTAAATAAATCTTTTAAATGCTTCCATTGTTTTATGTCTTGTATCAAACATAGTAAAGAGGATTGACATAACCATGAAGGAGAACTGTAGAACGCAGGGTGCAGCCTGTGTGGCTCTGACACGCACAACTTCTGTTATTTCCAGAGGACCTTTGCTGACATTGGGCTGTGGACAGTCTGAGAGTTAACCCTTCTCACTGTGAAATAAATCTGTCTCAGCATGTGTGTATTTCTTTTTTCAAATTGACATTTCAGGGCAGAACAGAATCATTTATTTAAATTTGTCATTTGGTTGAGAAGTCTCTTTCTCTTCACAGATGAATATAGGGCAGAAGTTAACCTAGAAAAGTGTTGAACAAAAATATTAGTCTATTGGAGGAGATGCAGGTGCTGCAGAGCTTTGCTTACACCTGAATGTATTTATTTTACCCAAATAGTTTCATCATTCCTGTCTTTCTTATCCGTTCAATAGGATTGTGTGCCATGTCCCGTGGCTGTAATCACATACTAAATGAGAGTCTGTGCAGTTCCTTCATCTCCGTTGCTGGCATTTAGGAGGTGCCTGGATGGCTACTGCCAGCTGAGCAAATAGTTTTTCGGAAGCTAATACGAAGTTCTACTAGTTTTTTTTGTTTCACCACTAAGAAGGTTTGAGTGGATATATGTTTTGACATCAGAAGCTTATTAAAAACCTGTATGCTTCTCCAAGTGCAATCTAAAATAAGTTTACTCATTTCTGAGTCTGATTTTGTTTAAGTAGAGATTTTGCTTCTTGATAAAAATCAACCTGACGAAACCAGTCAGTTGATAAGTCATTATAGTACTGCCTTAAGAAAGAGGATTCACAGTTTCAAACAGTGCACCTGTAATTAGTGCTGGTAGGGATACATTAATTTGATGGACTTCTATGTCATGTGATTATTTGACATTCCTCTCCTGAAAGAAATTGTGTATGCTCTCTTATTTTCCCCTCCTTTTGCCCCTGTCATGTACAGGGTGTTTTCATTTATGAAAGTGGATCCCCTCAGGATGTAAGGTACGGAGATTTGGGATTGTTCTTATTTGTAGGTTTTGGATGCTGATGAAATGACACATCTGCTGTGGTGCTACTGATCACTTACGATCACTGTATTTCATTCATGCTTATTCCCAGTGTACAAGCTTGGATATAGTTTATAGATGGGTGACTGGACTGGTGAAGTAATAGTCAACTGAAGTGATAGCTTCACATCTTTCCCCAGCTTCCTCAAGCCGTATATAATTTTCTTCTATGGTCATCCCTGAACCATGTTTCTGTATGACAGTGGCATCACTGTGATTATGTCACTTTTTTGCAGAATTAATTTTGTTTGGAAGAAAGGAGGCAGCTGCACTCTTACTGGGGAGTTTGTATGGGAGGACTCTTATTGGTGAGTTTTATGATAGAAGAAATATGTCCAGCAAGGGATCAGTCTCAGGAAAGGATGTGTCTGAGGAGTAACATCTTTAGAAGAAACTGAACTACCAAGATGTTGAGAATAAGCAGCTCTGCATTTCCAAAGGGAGGGAGTAGTAGGGAGGCCAAGCTATCTAGTCATGTCTTGCCAGAAGTGTCAGAGGGACTGTCACTGCCCAGTAATAAAAACCTGCTGAAACAAGTAGACCTTGATATGATTGGATAAAAATGGATTTGCAAATACAAATGGTATGTTTGAGTTTATGTGGGAAACTGTGGAGGAGAACAAAAGATGGGGGGGTTATGCACATTGTATCTTAAACTTGAGTTTAAGCAAGAAAATATCTGCATTGAAGTTTGCTTATGAAATAGATGTAATGTAATTTGAAGCAACTGTGGATAAGTATGTTATACAAAATAAACACATTTTCTACTGTACGATTTAATACCTCAGTCCCACATAAACATAACTTTTCAATGGAGAACATAAGAACTGTGTATTGAAGTTCATGGAACAAGACAGTGTGCTTAAAATTAATCATGTGCATAGGTGGTTTTTGTACTAGAGGCTGTGTATTTCAAGATCTGGCCTGTGGTGTAGATGGTGATGTAATGCCATAACGTATGGTAACTGATCTTTAATTCCTCTCTTAACTGTTGTAGCATACAGGTGGGTAAATCAATGCATTGGATAGCCAAATAATCCTAATTAGATTTAATTACATTTAAAATGATTACTGGGAGCCTTGCAGTGTTGTATCTTCCAGTTCTGTGAGAGGAAATAGATAATTTAGTTTGCAACCTTGTTTAGCTGAAATCAGATATACTGTTGTCTTCCCCCACCCCCCAGCTGCTTCCAAGGTGCACTGGACATGTCCAGATTCATAAACATATTATTTGTAGCTTTGAATAACACATTTCGACCACATTAGCCATCTGAGACCTCTGATTGGGCATTTGGGAGAATAACCTACGTGGATTGCTGTTGCTTGTTACATGACTTCCTTATATTGCCTGTTCTGGTTTTCATTTAAGTTTTCTCATCGTAATGTCTGTGAGGAGATGAAAAGCAAATCGCAAGGGTTATACCATTGATTTAGTAATTACCTTCTTTCTCTTTCACTTAATAACAACCTTCAGACTTTTAGGCAGGCACATGACAAAAAGGTATCTGAGTTGTGTAAAATACTGTTGAATTATACCCTAATCAACAGGACTGGCAAATACCTCGAACTAGATAAAATATAATCTGTGGTCTAATTTTCATCATTCGGTAGCTTAAGAAGCAGCAACAATGGCATTTTCCTTGGAAACATGACTAATAGGACTTTGTATTGGTAAATGACACTTACTGATGTATGGACTTAATAGAAAACATGACAATGAGCTCGAAAGTTAGAAATTTTTTTTCTTTAGTGTTCTGCTCATGGCACAAACCGGCATGAATCTTGAGCCTTAGAACATAGAGGAGGAGGTTATTGTTTAAACAGCCATCGAATGTATCATTTCAAACTTGGAAGTTCATTGCTTGCACACTAAATTGCACCTGGGTTTGCTAATGCTCATCTGAGAATGTCGCCGACAGCTTGTGGTGCTATCATCAGAAATGCTGAGCTGGGTCGTTGCTCAGGTAAATGGAATCTGGTGCCATTTGTGCTCTGTTTTTTACCTGCTACTACTATGAGCCAGCTGGCACAACTATCATTAAGTCCACATCTGCTTCCCCTCTTCTGCCACCAGCTAGAAAATGTGTGACCCACTACAATCCTAGATGCAGGGTCTAAGCACGATGCCTTTTCAGGCTTCAGAGGAGGAGCACAGTCCTTGTCCTGCCTGCAAGTTGAATACTGTTGATGGCACCTTCTTGTCCTGCACTTCTCTGGGCTACTTTGTCCTGATCCATTTTCAAAGTTTTGGCCAGCTCCTGGGACACACAGAATCAAAAAAGCCTTTCAAATTAAGTCAGCCATGCAGCAAATTGTCATCTTTGATGCAGATAATCACCCAGGACTCTTATAAATGTCTTTCAAAGCATTTTCATATTCTTCACTTCCTTCTTTCCAATTAAAAGTAAATAAGGGATCAAAAGAGATAAGATTGATTGAAAATAGCTGTTCTTTTTTGGAAAGGCAAGCCATGCTCCTTCCTTCCTCTCTGTACTTTTTCACCTTCCTGTTTTGTGCTGCTTGGCAGAATCAGTTGCTTTGAGGAGACGTGTTTCATTGCCCACAGGCCCAAATGCACCAGCCTTTGACTAAGATGTCACTGGGGCGGGGGTCAGTGGAATGGCAAATTCGTGTTTCTAAACCAAACAACTTCACATAATCTGTTAGGGATTTAAGGAATGCAGCTTCATTAAGTGGTTAGTAAACTCTATGACTTCTAAACAAAACACAGAAAGCGGTGGTATGCGATTGTGCAAGGGAGATTTGAAGTGAGAGATTAACATAATCATATGTGGCTTTCTAGTTTGTCATTCTGACAGAAAGCAGGGCTTTGCTCTATGTATTCTTAACACTGGATTTTCCCAGGGTAAATCTTGAACTTGTAAATCTGCTGGGGGTATATCGTATGAGTTTTTGGGTTTTTTTTTTAAATTTCAATAGAATCAGGGCTTTTGTTTCTAATATCCAGAAATAAGTGTCAGGATGACCTGTTACTAGAGACAAGTTCATAGTGGCTGCTAACATATTCTCCCAGTATTTTTCCTTTGCTTGTCAACGAGTTTAAATAGAGAACCTTTGACACCTACAGCACCGTCTCTGCCTGCAAAGCAAGCGAGGGAGGCAGGCGGCGTGACAGCTGAGCCCTCCGCCATCCTGCCCGGTATTCTGCAGTGCATCTCTTCCAGGCCTGCTGGATGAATATAGAACGCGAGTGTCAAGGATGACACCTACTTTATAATCTCTGCAAAGCAAGCCTTTTCAGAGAAGAATTTGTTGACAGTTCAGAGATTCAAAGTCAATTGCAGTTTTAGCTTGTGTAGAAATAGGATTTTTTCCTCCACCTGATGTGATAATTGAAGACTAACTAGGCAGTGTGCTAGTCCCTAACAAAGTATGATAAATAAATACTGTCTCGAGACATGAAGGATTTGTTAGATGAAAAGCTCTATTAATGACGTGTGTTTCATTATCTGTTGGAAATTTAATTTGCTACTGATAGCACCTGTGCATTGGTATGCATTATGGATGCTGTAGATCATGTTTTTAAAGCACGGTCTTCTTTGAAAATCCATTTTAAAAACAGGAATAAGAATGTTGTCTTAGATGAAAATTAATGCAACTTACTATATTTTTATAGCTGAAGATGACATAGGCTATTACGTCATAGTTACTTGAGGTACCTAAGTTGACAGCTGATCCTTTTCTAAAAGGCAAGGCTCCGACTTACTACTGCATTTCACTTTTTCACTTCCTGGGAGCAATGAACTGTATTTGCAGTGTGTTGGCAGGCTGATGCCTCCTGTTACGATTTCCATGTGTCCTACTGTTGTGCAGAGAAATAGTCATTAAAGACAGAATTATAAAACACTTCAGTGAAAATGGCAAAATGGGTATAAGCAAGTATGATCTCCAGAATAGAATATACCTGAGTAGTGTATGAGCCCCTGCATTTCCCTGAATGCAGTAAGAAAATAGTGGGTGCAAGGCATTCAGAGGGCTTATATAGGCTTGTAAGTTGCTGTTGCAGGGAAAAATAAGAGGAACAGAAGTTTTCTAAAAGAATAAGAGAGAAGAACGTACTAGAAACACAATGCCAATGGGTATGCAAGTAGTGTTTTCCCCCACTTTTGAATCCCTTGATGACTTCTGGAGGGAGAAAAAGATAGAATTAGGATGAAGTGAAGGGACACTGAAACTACTGCACTCTTAGAGTGATTCAGGCAGGAAGGGTTCTCTGCTTGGTTCAACTCCTGCTCACAGCAGTCCAGCTTCAACAACATTTCATCAGCTGAGTGTCACACCCAGTTGAGTTTCAGGTATCTCCAAGGGTGGAGACTCACAGCCTCTCTCAGCAGCCTGTTCCACTGCTTAACCACTCTCCTGTTGAAAAGTATTTGTCCTTGCTAAGAGGAGATAGGAACAAGATACACTGAATAATCACTGGTACAAAAAAATCTGAATCAATCAACATGTACTTACTCTTCTCACAAAGCAAAAACATGTGGATGTACAATAAGATTGTCATCCAAAAAGTTTAAATTTTAAAGGATTTTTGTGATATGTGATTACCCTCGGGGACTTACTGCCCCCACAGTTCCTTGAACACCAAGAATATAGGAAATAATGCAGCTATAATAATATAATATTGCTATAGTAATGCACATTTGTGACTGTCAGCCACCCATTGCATGCTAAGTGTTAAGGAAGAAGTTATCTGTAAACAGGTTGTTTTTACTGTGCTTCCAAGCATCTTACTCTGAATTGTCTTGGACTGGCAACTATTAGGATACCAAGCTTGATTGGCCAATATGATACCTAGTAGTGTCTGTTATGATCCACTGAGCTAGAAAAGGTGATTATTCTTTGTGGAACTGTGGAAGAAACAATCTACAGAAATCTTCCTTTCTGCTATTTCGTGCTACACCAGAAAATGTCACCTGCTTTTTAATTAAAAACATAACATTTGCATTGTATTAATCCTGATACTTTTCATTTTCATCTCAAAGTACAGATATCGAGTGAAAAACCTCAGGCATTTGGAGTTCAGCCAGTCACAAAAGAAGGAAGTTTATATTACTTTTGGAGGGGGAGAAGGTATTATTTTCAATTCCCTCCATGTCTGGTAGATTCTCTAGAGTTTAATATAAGATCATAAGAATACAGTCACACAGAGTTGAGTGATACCAGTAAGTCCCTGTACCCCAATACTTGGTCTCTGACAGTAGTCAGTAGTAGCTCCCGAGGGTGGGGTACCAGAACAGGGTAACCATATAGCAGTTCTTCCTAGGTCTGTCTTCCAGGCTTTCAGTGATCTGCAGCTCAAGCATTTCTTGAGACGACGCCTTTGTGCTCAAGTACAAAATAAGGTGCGTGTGTATATTCTGTTTTGGGCAATTTGTCCCGTTACTGATGATTTGGCGTGTATTTACCTAATTCCAGAATACTAACAAAATTTGTAGTGTATCATATACACAAATGTCTTTTAGACATTGTGTAGAAGGACTTTTGTATCAAGGAGCTTTTTTACATTACAAGCGCGAAGACCTGATTGAATGCACTGCAGTAGATCTGACTCATTATGTCAGTATTTTATGGCACTCAGGTAAGCATGTTTGCAAAGTAGCAGTAAACCTTTTTGATGTGCAATAACATTTCAGTAGTTAATGTAGTGTTCCACTGCATATTAGCTTTTACTGCTTCTGTGCAAACTTACAATAAGCAGGAGTGCAAGAAAAGGCTGTAGATGTTTGTAAAATAGACCTACTGGAATGCATTCACTTCATGAACTAGTTTTACAGTGTATGTTTGGGCTAGCTGATGATGTGATTAACAGTAAATTTTGAAATGTTCGCTTCTGCAGAAGATAAATTCATAGTTTCTACAAATGTTAACACTTTTTTTCTGGACTTTTTTTATATCAGTCTTGTAGCTCGTAGTCCTAAAAGGAAAAAGAACATAGTATGGTTTCATGGAACTACTTGGTGGTCTTAACTATTTTCAACAAATATAATAGCATACTACTGATATGTCTGTTTTAAAGGGTCTGTATTATACATTGAAAGTATGTTGGTAATGCTGTATTGATAGAGAAATTCTCTGTTAGAAATAACTAGTTCAGTAGATACATTAACTTCATAGACCTGGCTTTGTCAATGGAATCCACAGAGTCAGTCCTTACGTTATTTGTGCTTGCAATACAGAAATCTCCTGGAGTTTGGCAAGTTGCTTAAGCTTTCAAGAGGAACTGTTTGCCCATTTTAAAAATGGGATAGTACCTTGTTCATGCTAGTGTATCCAAGGGCATTGATGTCCTGTGGTGTTCCCTGTGTTGTAGAAATATGAAATATTTGTATGCTAAAAACATATACTATCTGTGGCTTCCAGATGCTGCTGTTGAGTTTAGTTTGAAGGTAGATGGATGGTGAATGGATGACTGAAAATGTATGTAGATTTCCTTTTTTCTGCTGTGCTGTTATAGGTAGTACTTAGTAAGAAAATGTCTAATCAGAAACAAAGTTTATGGATTAGCTCTGAAAGTTCAGAAAAAGAGGATTTAATAACAAAAATGCATTTAGATTCTTAGCTGTATCATCATTTTTGAGTACCACAATAATGAAAGTAGTGTATTTTTATACCAATTACAAGTGCTTCTAGCATATTCAACACCAGGTGTGCCAGCAGTATTTAGAATGCAAGCTGAATTGCTATTACACATTTCAACAGCAACATACCACAAATAAATCTCAAACATTTCACAATGTTATTATAGATGCTATCTTTGTCTTTAGTCCATAGTGCTAAAATCCTGAAATTCAGAGCACAACATGCTGCCACAAGCATAGGTTTCAGATGTAGTGTTACAGTAGGAGTTACAATAGTTACTGTAGGAGTTACAGTTAAAGTATTTCTTTTCTCTGATGTTGCTGAGCAAGTAATGATACCAACAGTATTACAACCTGTAACTGTTAGGAGTCCTGATATCATCTGTGGAGCTCCAAATACTTTGCTAATTCTTTTTGCCTTTTATAACTGCAAAAGGAAGAAAACT